>JAVQJG010020466.1:0-16557 GCA_036024015.1 Craterocephalus amniculus | reverse complement strand
TAGTTTTATCAAAGTATTAGCATAGTCCAAGTGAAAGTTTTTAATTCAGATACAGACAATATATTGTTATAACCTATCACCTAGCCAATTTCCCTTTTTACATTAGTTTCATGCACTGTAAGAAAGTGATCCAGCGATTATGAAGCGTTCAGATATTTTATTCATATGTTTCTGCATAAATATGAACAGATACATTTTTAAAAATTATAAAAATTGATACTTACATGTTTACTTACTTAGATGTTAATGGCCAAAATACTTTTATGATCTAGAGTTAGTGGTGTGTCCAGGGCATATTGTATCGTTCAGTCAGCATTGGTTATACCCACTTCCCCTATAATGGCACCATACTTATATCAGTCAGCCTAATTTTCCATTTTTTCCCTCAAGGATAGTGAAGCCATGACCCGGCCTACTCTGCCTCTAACTGGCTAGTTCTTACTGTTTTTACTGGTTAACTTTAAATGAGGCAGGAAATAACATTGATGGAAAATATCTACCTAGAGAAACATACATACATTTACATTATAAATGTACTCAGATCAATTTTGCATCTGTGAGTTAAGCTTTGTCCATTTCCTTTTTTTTCCATTTTTAAAGTTGCAGACATGTTCTTTCATTTACAATGTTTACGACATTGATATATTGACATCTCATGTCTGAAAAGGAGTAGGCAGGAGTAAAAAACTTATACAGTATTTCACTACCCCATCTCTATAGTATTTCTACTGTACAATATAGCCTGCAACTGTGTGACACAACTCAAATTTATAACTTCACAACAGTTTTTCGAGCATATATTTGTTTGACATTTGCACTTTGTAGCTTCCCTTAACCTGGTAGATGTTTTTTACTTTGCTTTAATTGATCTGTTTAGCTGTTTCATAGTTTTACACCTGACACTGAGACAGTCACACTTCTTGAAGTTGTTCGAATGTGCTGAATTTTTTAATTCTGGCATGTTTCTGTTTTGTATTTATTGTTTGTATATTACTTAATATATATACTTAGTATAATACTTTTGTAAGTACTTCCCCACACCTCTACTCAGTAACTCATGTAGGGTAAAATTAATAATTTATAAGATATACATTGCTTTCCAGTTTAGTATGTGCCTTGTTTTTCCTAAGACAGCAATGCTCCGTGCCAACTTTTATGAACATGTTTAATGTGTGGTTTCCAACAGATTTTTTAGTCTAAGATTACACCGAAGAATTTAACTTCATTAACTCTTTCTACATTTACATTATCAATTATTAATTTTGTGTCGATAATATGTCTCTTATGGTTTCCAAACAGTCTAAAACTAATTTTATTTAAATTTAATGATAATTATTTATATCAAACCACCGTTTCAGTCTGTAGAGCTCCCTTGTGACCACCTGCAAAAGCTGCTGTAATTCCGCACCAGAAAAAGAATATGTGTCATCTACAAATAACACACACCTGATTTTATTTGATACTTTTCATATATTATTAAAATACAAAATAAATACTTTTGGACCTAAAACTGATCCTTGAGGTTCCCAACATGGAAAATCATTAACTCTAGACTTGTTCTGATTTATTTGTACAAATTGTTGCCTGTTGTGTAAATAGCTCTTTAACCAAACCAGAACAGTACCTCTGAAGCCATACTTCTCCATTTTTCTAGACAATATTCATTATTGACTGTGTCAAATGCCAATCAAGAAATATTACAAGTGCATATCTCTTTGTATCAATACATTTCTTCTACCAGCTCAATGAGGGCCAAGGATATTGATGTATTATTTCTAAAGCCATAATGAATGACACTCAACAGCTGATGCTTCTCTACAAAACTGTCAGATCATGTTATCAGTAGTTTTTCCAATATTTAAGAGAACTGGGAAAGTACTGAAATGGGCCTGTAATTAGTGTAGTAGCGTTTATCTCCTGGTTTGTAAATGGGAACAGCTTTAGCTACTTTCATCTGGGATGGAAAAACCCCATTCTGAAAAGGCAGACTGAAAACATGAAGTAGTGGTTTTATGAAACCAACCATCATACTTTTTATTGTTGTCATGTAAATACTATCCCAGTCCATGATGGTTCTCTTTTTTCAGGTATTTTGTAACCCTAGTATTCCATGGTTTTCCTGTGTACTTACATAGTATCCCTCTCACTTATGCTTTCTTTACAGTTAGAGTTATAGGCTGCAAATACTGGTAGATGATCACTTATTGATTAAAAACCCGCTACTTATGCTATCCTCAATCATATTTGTAAATATATTATCCACTAAAGGGGCACAGTGTGACGTTATTCTTGTTGGTTCTGTTATCAGGGGAGATAGACCCATCATGTAATAATTCATCTGATTATTTGGATTTTGCATGTCTATGTTAAAATACTCACAACTAAACACCACTTTATTATTTAAGTTAGCGAATACTTCCCCTGCTCTACATACTTATTAAATGTTTCAATCTTTGATCCTGGTGTTCTGAATATACAACTGAAAATGATATTTATCTTTCTTTCCAGATAGACTGTAATGCAATCCATCACTTCATCCATAACAGTTATCATCCTTTCTATGCACTTGTAATTTAAAGTTTTATCTATATCCAGTGAAACCCCAAAAATCTTCTGGAGTTGTCCATGTCTTTGATTTGGCAATCACACTAAAAACTCTCTCAAACTTGCTTAGATGTTCCTCAGTAAAAAGAAATAGAAAGTTTTCCTACAAACCTCTGCTGTTATAATGAATCTCTGTGATACTGCCGTCTATCTTTATCTTCATGTTAAATAGATCATCTGTGTAATATATGCAGTTATTCGTCAGACTGTTAAGAAATTTGTGTCTGGGTCAATATTACTTTCATACTCACATATTCTGTGATCTATAGTTGTCTTGGCTGTAAAATTCATTTTGTTATGAATCATACACAAGTGAATCTTCACAGGATACAGTCCCGAGTGGTTAGATAACTAGTTTCTGTGGAAAGCCATCGCTGGTAATTTTCCAATTCTGTTATCTCTCTGATGACTAAGACTTATGCCTCTTCTATTCAGTTTAATGTATACCTTGCAGTCTGAAGTCCATGTTGACAATATTTCTTTGTTTTCTCATTAGTTGTGCATTTCTTGTGATGTCTGCATACTTTTTTATGAGGTGTTCATTTACATAAAAATTTGTTCCTTTTAGCTTTCTTCCCTGTTTTAGCAGTTTTTGCATAGTAAGTAATAACACCACATAGTAAAGCGAATTATGATTGCTGGTTTTTCTTTTTCCTTGGAAGAGGGTGGCACCCTCTATATCCTTTCTACTTTTATGCCTTTGCTGTCAAAGTAGACAATTTCTTGTTGCTCTGAGTTGCTGGAACCCTTGCATATGATTATCACATCATTTATTCTGGAGCAACGTTCTTATTCTTACATTCAAAATTCCAGGAAAGCAATTTTCTCATCTTGTTCCTCATTTAGCCTTTTATAGTAATGAATAGCTTCCATTAAGTCCATAATTACTTTTTGCTGTTTTGAAATTGTTATTTCTTTAGACATGAAGTTCAGAGACTCTTTACCTCTTCAATTTCCTCATCAGTGACATTTCTTTGAGATGGCATCTTTAAAACAATCTCACCAGTTTCAACTGTAAACTTTCTGAAAATATGCTATTTTACGATATTACTATCTGTTTTGAAGTCCGTTTGATAAGACCTTCATACATTTATAACTTTGCATTCAGTATATATGCATTGTTGTATTCATTGCTTCTCTGGATCCATTACTTCATTGGAAAAGAGCATTTCAATTTCAGGAGTTTTAACTCAAGGTAAATATTTCAGAGTCAAACATGATGACGTTCCCTTTCTCCTTATTTTGAATTAATTTAAAAGAAACACTGACTTTAGGTTTGTACTTAAAATGTTTATTAGATTTAAAAAGTCTTTTAAAAAAACTGTAACAAGCACTTCCCCTAAAAGCACCTGCTAAAATGTCAGAAAGAAACCTCAGCAAAAAAAAGAAAGAAAAAAAGACAGTGGAGTGCAGCTCTACAGCTCTAAACCACTTACAAGAGGAAGGGTAAAGTCTTCATTAAACAAACAGCAGTACTAACAAACAAACACAGACACAGCTGAACAGCTAAACTGAGAGAACACACTGAAAAAAGTCAATATAAATAACAGGTTTACCTAAATATCTAAATATTAAATTAGTCTTGATGTTAAAATGTTACAATCTGCCTTTTTTTAGCAGTTTAAGGTACTTTAATCAACCAGATTCAATGTACTGCATTTGCAATGTATCCAGACATTAACCTTACACCATATAGTTGTACACATAGTACCATTTCCACATTTTAAAACAAGTGCAAATGTTTCCAAGTACAAATTTCTGTCAACATCCAGTTTTGAATCTTGAGGATACAGTAAGTGTCTCGTTATTCAACACTAGATAAAAGTGGACAGAGCATCTTCTGGAAGAGAGAAGGGGGAAAAAAGTACTTTAAGGTGTTCGTATCCTATAACACAAAAAATGTAAGCTACAAAACATCAGTGCAGGTCAGATTACTGTGAATACACAAGATAATATGGTTTACAAGGCTAGGCCTTCTGTACAAATACACTGTAAATAAATAGCGGTAAAACAAACAACAACAAAAAACTCTGGATTAGCCACACTCCCAGTGTGTATGACAAATAAAACTGTATAGTGTGACTAGAAAATAGAACTAACACTAACACAGAACACATTTTTCATAAATTAAAGTTTTTTGATTTTTTTGCCTTTATAAACGTGTACCTGCCTTGTGTTTACAAAAGCATCAACAAGAGTAAAACAAACAAATCCTTAATGTTTCCGGATCAAATGATTTTTTAGAGACAAATGTCTTTCCTGCATTGTAATGAATGAGTGCAAAGCTCCAGCTAGAAACCTTCTAACTTTGCAATTCACATACAGCAGGAGGCTACATTGAATTACACTCCTAATCACAGTGCATGTTGTTGTAGGTTACATCTTTGGCATGGACATAAGGCTCAGAAACCAGAAACCCTAAGAGGCATCTTTGAGTAAATGGCTGCTTGGCATCAGCGTAAAGCTAGAATTTTACATTTAAACTCCCCTCGATAGGCAGTAAAACCTTAACCACACAGGCTAAGTACAATGTTTTTTCTGTAGATGATCAGAAGATTGTCAGTGCTTTACAATGAGTGCACAGCTTTACAACAGAGCAACATAGTGTTGATTCATTTCATACTCTTCAGATGAATAATTTGGACATAATACGTGATATTAAAATGGCTTTATCATTTATAAGTGCAAGAAATTCCTGTTCAAAGATTTGACTTGACATTTAGTTTTATTATCGTTTTTCTTTTATTTCACTATAGGGTATGTAGTTTTGTTCTCATCTACAACACAAAATCCCACAATCCTGCACAAGTGTTGGTGAGACATATCCAACATATTATTCCCTACTGCATAATTAAAGCTTTTTTTTAAAAGCAGAAGAGGTTGTCCTTTGCTTTGCTTTATATCACATTGTTATCCTCTTTTTAGTGCAGTCCATGCAAATAAAGCATATTATTTAACAGGATTTGTCAATGCTTCAACATTATAAAATCCCAATTATGCATAATTTATTTCTCAGACTTGTTCAAAAGAGATTTGTAAAATATAAAATGTTCACAGAGAGGCCAGGTTATATTATTAGCATAATTTAAATGCTGTTTGATAACAGACTGACTTGGATCACCATGTTTACCAGCTGATTCAGACAGAAATTTTGTGATACAAAAGCAACTTAAACTGACTGAGAAAGTTTTTAAAAAAAAAAGGAGAATAACTTTGGAAATTATAGTTGAGACATATATTCCACTTCCTTTTGTGGTCTTTTCCAGTTTTTCTGAGCTACTGTTTATATACCCACCACTAATAGATTATGTTTTTCATTGGATAAATATCTGATACATTATCTTAAATGTATTCACATTCCAGCTATTCTATATTATGATCGCAAGTATATATTTTAGGACTTAAATGGAGTAATTTACTTCTTTGAATTTGTTACATGATAGGTCAGAAAATTAAATGTGCATATTTGTTCACATCTTGTTAATTGTTGTTAATATATGTGAAGACAATGTAAGTTACTACAAAGTTTACCCACTCTTTTCTACATGTCTACATGTCACACAGATGGCTGGTATGTTAGTAAAGTACTTGATCTCACTTCTTTATATATCTGTTACTTTAATCACAGACTGATAGCAGCTGTCAAGCTTTATATGGGAGGATAGTTATTATTATAAGAGGCTTATTAATCGATATCTTCCACTTTTATTTACACTCAATGTTTCACAGCTTGCATATGATTTTTTTAAAAATCGAAATATTAAGTGAAATGTTAAACAATAGGTCTGTTTTCTTTCTTTTTTTGCCTATCTGTTGGAAATGAACTTGACTGAACAAAATATAGTGATGTTCTACTATCAAAGGGAAATGACCAGCATTTTTATTCAGTGTTGCAGCATTATCGCAGTTCAGCCTGGCACTTAAACCGGACAAACCTCAGGTGTCCGTGTTGCATTACATAGTTAAAATGCCTGAAAAAAAAACATTTTTTAAAAAACAATACCAACAAAAAGACCCCAGCAGCCATAGATAACCATGTTCAACATGATAAAAACTGGGGCAAAAAGAAAACAAAAAGAAATCTTAGCCCATCAACCCAACAGTGGGATGATCTTTGCTTTCCAACCAGTCGAGCCCGCCTGAATGCGGCACATTGCTGGTTATTTGTTGAAACAGAGGATCGTTCACAAACTCCTCCGGAGCAGCATTTTCATATGGACCTTGTTGCTGGTTGGGGTCAAACAAGAGGTTTGTGTCCAGTGCATTGAGGTCATTGATGCTACTAGAAAGCTCTGATGTCATCCTGATTTCACAGGGAAAATCTGCCCCTCCTGGGGTCAGCTCCTGTTCCATGAGCTGGCCGGCAGCGGTGAGGCTGCTTTCCGTTAGGAGGTGCTGCGTGCAGCTGAACCCGAGCTGCTGCTGGCGCTCCAACTCCTGCTGCTGGGAGCTCAGAGATAACATGATAGACTGGGCCCGCTGCGGATGCTGCTGCTCTCCAGAGGCTGAGTGAACTTGGCCGTTGCCTGCTGAGAGAATCATTTGTTCATTAACAGCATTATCTAGGAGGTAATTTGGCCTGTGGGAAGTGCAGGTGCTGGTGGAGCTGGAGGACATGAGGCTGAGGTGACCATCCGTGCAGGAGAGGCTGGGGTTGGACTCCAAGATCTGCGTGAGGTTCATCCGCGCTGAGTAGCTGGATGTTAAGTTATTGACACCTAAACCCCGCATGGCGTCGTGTTGGTCCCCTTCTAGCTTGCTCAGGAGGACGCTGGTGATGTTTTTGTTGCTGCACTGTTGGCCCGTCACGGGCAGGACCTCCGTTTGCATCATGATGTTTAGCGGCACAGAGCGGCTCCTCTGAGCCAAGCAGCTGGCCCCCATGTCTGACTTGCTATTGGCGAAGATGTTCAACATCTCAGGCGTCACGGGAGAATTTAAGGGTGACACCGCTGAGCGCGGGACATGAGGAGGGGCAGCGTTTCCTGCGTTTCCGCACAGATTCCTTTGATGCACGGCGGGGCTAACGCTCCGACACCGAAACGCTGCGGCGGATGTGTTGGCGGATTTATTATCCAGAGGAGCGGGGACAGCGAAACCCTCCTGTTTGTTCATGCTCGCCAGGTTAGATACCTGCTGCTGCACGGGCGAGATAGGAGTCAGGCGGCCAAAATGGCCGTCATGGTGGCGTGGGTGAGGAATAGCGAATGCGTGAGGCTTTTGGAAATGATTGTCTATCAAGCCTTGATACCCTGGGAGAATTCCCATCCCGCTGCTGGACTTGGCGGTGCTGCTGGCGCTGCTGTTGTAGCTGTTGTTCATCCACTCCAGCCTGGCCTTATCCGGGTGTGTGGCCATCGGCCTCTGCATGGGTTTGACGGGACTGCTGGACACGGTGCTGCTGTCATGGAAACCGGGGATGCTGGAGTTGATGGGCGTGAATGCAAACGGGTTCCTGCACTCCACGGGGCTGGGAGGAACGGTGCTGCTGCAGTTGGAATGCGGCGTTCCCACCGGGGTGTGGCGGCTGCTTCCCAGAGCACTGTCCACTGGGGTTGTGGAGGCGACATGGGAGCAGGGGCTCTCTCTGGTCAGGCTGTGGGCCCCTCCCATCATCTCTGACGTGGGTGTGGGAGTTTGGATGGAGTTGCTGCTGTGGTTTGCCGTGTGGTAGAAAGCGGTCATGGCCTGGCTGGAGGACGTCACGCTGCCTGGAACGGCGGAGTGCTGACTTTGCAGCGCGCCGCATTTTCCAAGCTCCTGCAGGTGCTTCAGCTTCATCTGCTCCTCCATCTGCACCAGCTCCTCCACGATGCTGTCCTGAGTAACATCATCGTCAAAAGGGAAGTAGTCCATGTGCTCCTGCGCCGGCAGCTGACAGGATGATACTTGGTTAAAGAACTGTAAGGTGTCAGCAGCAGGGTTGGGCTGAGTGTAAATCTGCTGCTGAGCTCCCTCCAGGCTCCCGGTGTGTTTCTGAAAACCAGGGTTGCTGGGTATGGCGTGGATGTCGCACGCCGTGTTCCCTTGCTGCTCCTGTAATGATACGTGACTGACTGAGGTGCCAGTTTCCATAACGGCGGGAGTGTTTTTACTTTGCATTGAGCTATGTGTTTTGGCAACAGAGTTGAAGCCGCTGGTTCTGCCTGATGAAGTGCTTTGTGTGTGGAGTTCAGCAGACAACATGGAGCTCATTTTCATCTCTACCTCCCTCGTAGCCGGTGCACTTTCAGGTCTAGTTGATGCGCCTAGCCTGGGGACATTACCGGCTGTGTTTCTGATGTTGTACTGAGGCACAGCGGCTGCCTCTGCTGGCTGCTCGGGCATAAAAACCCGTTTAATTGGGGAAAGGTCTGGACTGAAGCCTGAGCGTTTCCTGAAACTCTTTGTTGACAAGAAACCTTCTTTTGTTTGGCAGCTCTCTCCAAACGAGGACAATATGTTGGTGTCAAGCAAGGAAACATTGCTGGTATTCTGCGTGGAAGCATTTAAGTGCAAAGTGTTTGCGTTATTAGCGCTATTATTGCTGCTTTGAACCCCAGTAGTGTTTGAAGAGGACTTTCCACTGTTTTTCATGCTGGAAATTTCTTCCAGATGCATGAACCCTTTAGTCTGGGGTATGGGCACACTGTTGGCCCTCTGCACGGCACCTCCGGCTCCGTTTGCCATTGCTGCCGGGGTCGAAACCTGACTGCTGAGATTTTGCATTTGGCTGTTCTTGTGAATAGCTTCAACTTCCATTTCAATATCAATGCTCTGAGTGTTGGTGCTCTGGCCCAGTCTGGCCACCGGGGCCAGTATGGGGGCTGCCGAAGCGCTCCATATGCTTTGATTGGAATCTGCAGCAGCTGAAGAAGCCGGCTGCAGATTGGTGTTTGTAAGAGACGTGGTGGTTTCACCGCTGCTAGGGGCCAGCGATATGGCCGTCATCTTAACGAAACTAACTGGGCTGACGTGACATGTAGTCATCACAGTCTTAATGGGGCTGTTGGCGATGATCATAGTGGAGGGCGAGCGCAGGGTGATAGCAGTGGTGGCTGAAGGTTTGGGCAAGATTTGAGCGTAGCGCTGTCGAGCTGTGCGTTCGCCTGCCGGACTGGCTAACGTGTTTGGGGCAGGTTTGGGGCTCTGTTTCATCGCCTGAACCGGCTGCGTCACCATTTGGAAGTTGATAGGCAGCACTTTGCTTTCCACCATTCCCACAGGACTCGGAGACATCAGCTGCCTGCTCCTCTGCACCTACCGAGAGTAATATAAATGATGTTATAATGTGGAAACGCTGAAGAAACTATTATGCACCTTGTATTTGTCAATTTCTACGTAACAATAGAAAATAGTTGTAAAACTACAATTTACAAGCAGAAGTTTTAAAAGAGTTTTTGCTGTTTTGGGTCAGGATTTAAAGGTGTTGGTCTATCATTTTTTATTTAGTTAGAAATATCCAACACTTTGTGCACCCTTATTCATCTTACTTTCTCTGTTCTATTAGCATGGGTTGATACTAAAAGTAAAAATACTTTCTTGGTCCCAAGAAAGGCAGCTTATTTGACAAATCCTTCTTCACATTTCTTGTTGGGGTTTTTTAAACCTCTGGACTATATGATCAATTTTCTTTGTCCATCTTTGTGTAAAACCCTTGCATTTGCTATCAAGCTTTGGATTTGTGAACTGAAGTGAGCTGTCCTACCTGAGAGGCCAAAAACGGCATTTCAGTTTCACAGTCACAAACAGCAGGTTATGACATATACACTCATCTGTAATTCAAAATTCCTCAATAATTAACAAATATTCATAATTTTGTGGCGGTGGAATGTAATGAGTCACTTTTATTTTAGAGGCAGAAACAAAGACTCTTTACAAAAACATAAGTCTATCGTGTGTGTAAGTTGCTAATTATTAAATGTCCATCACTAAAAATACTGTTACTTCAGGAAAAACTGTCCCTCTTTGTCACAGCAGCGACAGTGTGAGCAGTGCAAGGTTCCCATGTATATACTGTTGTGATATTTCTGTGCCATGTATACTAAATTTTCTCATATGGACGAGTTAAAAGACTCAGCTCTTATGACTTTTTTTCCCACTTTTCAGCCCTCCCCAGTTATAACTGGTTTACCCCAGGGATCTGTTATGGAGCCCCTTTTTATCGTTTACCTATTTCCCTTTGCCAATAGTTATATATATTTATATATATATATAATTTCAACCAAGCACGACACCCAGCTCTCTTTCCAATAAATCCAATTTCCCCATCCCAGCTTCCTCCCTACATAAATAACCTTACGGGGGTGGAATGCAATCAAGTTTGCTTTTAAGAGGCAGAGGCTGCATTCCCTGTTAAAAGATGCATCCTGAACAATTTGCAGACCCTGGACACTCGATTTTTTCAGTAACCCAGATAAAAGGGCATTGAAACAGTACAATCTTAATTTTACAAAAGCATGGGTTGAAATCTCAGCATGCTTTAATGATGAGGCAGATCTGATCTCAGCAATGCTGCTTAGATGAAAAACGGCCACTTTGATGACCTCCTTAATAATGAAGGTCATAAGAAAGCACCCAGTCAAAGACAACAGCAAGGTTCCTAACTCTGTATCTGCAATGGATTGCACAGTCATGCTGAGGCAGAGTAAAATGATCCAGAGGAAAAATGACCCAGCCTTGCTGGGCCAATGATTATATATATATATATTTTGGGCTAATAATCATTTCATAACAGCAAGTAGACATGCCCCTGGTTTATTTGAAGTATGCCCATCAATGGTCAATAGCATGTACAACTGCAGATCATCTGAATAAAATGAAATTTGATT
Source organism: Craterocephalus amniculus (assembly GCA_036024015.1). Classification (NCBI taxonomy): domain Eukaryota; kingdom Metazoa; phylum Chordata; class Actinopteri; order Atheriniformes; family Atherinidae; genus Craterocephalus; species Craterocephalus amniculus. Next base: position 5,143 of record JAVQJG010020466.1, on the reverse strand, counting down.
TCAAAAGAATGCTAAATTTGACCCAGTGTTGCAATGAATAATGAAACAACTGTGGACCTAAAACAGATCCTGATGTTTACTGATGTTTGTAAGCCCCAGCTATGCACCCCAGGAACCAGGGCACCACCCTCCCTTCACTCACCATCAACAAAAACCCCTGTTAACCAAAGGTCTGCCCCCACACATCCCATGGCCTCATAGATCACCTTCCTCTAAGTGGAACATCTAAGATTGAGTTAAAATGAACTACTTTAAGTTACGTTATGACTTAGTTTTCTCACAGTGATGGGGCTTGGGACAGCAGCGACCATGATGCCTATGGTTGGCTGTGGCGATGGGGGGGTGGGGCTTCCACAAGGCACACTGTCATCTAGCCTCTTGGCTTGTCCTTCTCCAGGTAAAGGGGAGTGCAGCTTCTGCTCCTGTTGCTTCCTCTGGATCTTCCTCTGCAGCTGCTGCTTAGCATCGACAGACGGAGACGACAGCAACGCCGCGTGAGGCTGAAAGGGATGAGTCTCTGCTGCAGGGGCGAAGGCTGAGACGGTCTGTGGTGGTTTGACATCTGAAGAAACGAAAAAATCGATTTATGTGTTTCTATACATACACACACTTACACGTACACACACACACACATATCATATATAAGTATATATATAAGTTGTTTTCTGACACCGTTAAAAATGTACAAAATCTGAAATATTTTCAGAATCAGAATTGAATGGGCTTAATTCAGGTTTTGTTGCATATTTTTAGGTATCGCTGTAATAAAAAAACTGCATTAGAAGACATGAAAGTGATTCTTAATACACTAGTTTGAACATGTCATTTGAAAAATGTATTTGTTTTATTGTTTATTTATTCTTTTGTATGCATTGTACTCTATCTTTTACTTATATTTTACAGTGCTTTTGTACAATGTTCTTGTTTTAAATGTGCTTAGAGAAAATGGCCTGGAATGGATTAGATATTTTACCAAATGCATGGGGTGTCCGCAAACTTTTTTCACCCATTTAATATATATAAATATATATACATACATATATGGTTTTTTTATTGTTGTTTCTACAATAAAATCAGGATCTGAAGGCATTTTCTTAGAAAATTTGATTTATATGAGAAATGCAGCCTCAACAACAGAAACAGGTAATAAGTGCAATAACAGGCAGCAGCCATCAGATGTCCCTACATCTCCTTTTATGGCACAATGATGGCATGAAGCTTTGACTTTCTTACCAGTTGCTGTGCCAGTCATTACAGTGAGCGCTGCCAAAGACTTGTTGCTGATGTTATGGCTGTCGATCAGGTATCGAGCCAAGTCTTCTACAGCATCAAACTGACGCTTCAGCACCTTCTGGGCCCATTCACACACAAGATCACAAGCTGCGAACCGCACCTCTTCCTTGATGCTACTCAGCTGGCCCGGTGACTCCAGGACATCACACTGGTGCTACACAGAAAAAAAATATGGCTATAGAAACAAAATACAAATGGGAATATTCAGATCTACTAATGAGTAGAAAAATGTCAATGTGCCTACTCCATCTGTTGCTTTATGGAGATCCAGGGTGGGTAAAGATGGCATATGAACATAGGGTCTTTTCCTTAGTCCACTATAACAATATGTAAGCTAGTGTTAAGAGAAAAACACACAATTCCACAAAAATACTTAAACATTAGGGTACATATGAACCTTTTCACCAAAAAACTATTTAAACCTGAGCAAACATGAAGATCATTTAATGGGGAGAGATTTGGGTGAAGAAGCTTTAGCACAAAGTGTAAGTCTGGAAGCATGAAAAACTTCAGTTTTAAAGAGATGCAGGCTAAGAATTCAGTTAAATGCACATTGGTTCCCATTATGGGGATGTTATATTGTTGTGACTTGTACAGATATGACGTGTTTGTAAGCTTTTTTATTCTATTCTATTCTATTCTATAGTCATTTAGCAGATGCTTTTATCCAGAGCGACTTACATCTGAGTACCCTGGCAGCAAGTCTTGCTCAAGGACACGACATTTGGATTTGAACCAGTCATTGGATGACCTGCTCCACCACCTGAGCCTTCCTGTCTTTGTCCTCATATACAACTTCACCATTTTTGTGTTCCAAAAACACTCCACATGCTGGTGTGTTTCCCTCTGCGCAGCGATCACAATAATACAAACACAACTTTTTCCAAAGCAGACAAATAGTGTCGTCATTAGCCCAGGTGTCATTCATGCAACAGCTCGTGCACTATTATGCAGACTGACTCACAGTTTATTGGGACATGAGGCAGAGGCAACGTTCAGCAAATTAACTCTTTCATTTCCTGCTATGAGACATCGCAATTTTATTGTGTTGTGTGTTGATCACCATAAACAGCAATGCATCAAAGCAGCATTTGCTGATAATAGCAGGCTACCCTTCTTTTATCCATCTATAGTATGGTCACATACATGGTTGTAATTACAGGGGAGCCAATGGGAGCTTAGCTCTCCAGAAATTCAGAGGACCCCCCCCTTAAGCCCTAAAATATTTTTGCTTTTAGATAACATTTCATTTTTTCACAAGGTTCCTGATGTTTCTTAAAAACAGGAATGCATAAGTGCTATTTTTTTTTCCAGCTGAATACAAACTCTCACAATTGAGTACTCAGATGTATTGCCGGAAATGCGGACCAGACTCTGACTCCGGTCATACAGGGACCGGACCGCCCTCACCAAGGGGTCCGGCACCCCATACTCCCGGAGCCCCCCCCCACAGGAGTTCCCGGGGGACACGGTCAAATGCCTTCTCCAAGTCCACAAAGCACATGTAGACTGGTTGGGCGAACCCCCATGCCCCCTCCAGGACCCTCCTCCTTAATAATAAATATTAATTTTAATATTTATAGTATAAAGACATTTTAATAAGTTTTCTTAAGTGTTAAAAAGGAAAAGATTCTGACATATTTGTTATCTATCTATTCTATTATAAAATCTTTTCCTGTTAAACACTGAAGAAAACCTATCAAAATGTCTTTGTACATGTATGTATGTATATATATATATATAGTGAAAAGTTAAAGTCTCTTATTTTCATTCTAGAGTGTTCTGTTTCTTAGTGTTGAATCATATTCTGGGTATTGTAGGTGTTTTTGTTAGTATGCAGTATGTATTCTCTTTATATCCGCGCTTTTATTTCATATATCAGGTGCCCCAGTATCAGTATCGGCCCCAAGAATTTCCTATCGGTCAGGTTCTAATAAAAATGTATAAAAAGCCAAAATAAGACTGAAAATAAACTGTAGGTCTGCAGTTTTTAATAAAGACGATGATGCGCATTTTGACTCGGACCGGCTGAGATGTGGAAGTTTACACGAATCCAGAAGAATTCCCAGTAAAGCTGCTCTCATTCCCAGGTTGTCAGACTCATTTTCTCAGAAACTGGAACTGAAAAGCAATTAATTGGAAGAAGATCCCCGTTCAGGGAATTAAAAGACAACGTCGGGGCAGAGAACTCAGCTGGAATCCCAGACAAACCCAGTCCGCAGGGGTGCAGTGAGAACTGGGACAATTCTTCCCCGTAAACAGCTGGAAACACGAGCTCATTCTGAATCTGATGGAGGCACATCTGTAAGCGGTTTGAAGCTGATTGGTTCAAATCTAAAACAGTTCATTAGGTTGCCTTGGCGACGGGGCAGTAGCTGGTCTCACCTGCGCAGGTAACAGCAGGATTAGCTGTGTCTCCACCCAAAACCCCAAAACTGCGATAAAATACGGAAATGGAAACACTTGAATTAATGGCACACAATGAATAAAAGACTGCATAAATTATCCTAAATACTGTAAAAAAACAAAAATAAAACAACAAAAAACAAAGAATTTATCTATTTAGCTAATTGGCTATTTATTTATTTGTGAGTTTATTTATTTATCTATTATTTATTAATCTATTTATTTATTTATTATTTGTATTTATTCATCTTATCTATTTCAATTATTCTTTTTATACATCCCAACATTTGTTTTGTGTTATTCATAATTTCTTCTGATCCTTTCTGTGTGGCTGCTGCTGAGCTGGAGAAAGACTTCGAATCTTTTCTGACGTTTCCATGAAGAAGTTTATCAATAAGAACGCATTTTCACATCTCGCTCAGAGCACGGTGCCAGTTCATGAGTAGCAGCTCGTTTCCGGGTCAGAACCGAACCGTCTGATGGTTCATTAAACGCATACCGGCTCAATCTGAACCCAGAATTCCTCCCTTTTTGTGTCCGTACGAACTAAATGTTTCGTACCGAAGGGCCGATTTTACCAGAACTACGACTAATCGGACAATCTTGGAGATCGCAATCTGGTAATATCGGTTTTATTTTGCGAAGCGAAGCTGCTCTACAATGAGGAGATGTTCAAAGAAACCAGGGGTGCCTAAACATCTGTCCTGCTGCCGTTCGGCTGCAGAGACCTCCGGCTGGGATATTTTGGAATATTTGTGTGGGTGATGCAGATCAGCTGAGGTCAGCGGGAGGTCTGGGCGTACAGATGTTTTTTACATTTTACAGAACAGACACGATAAATCAAGGCGACTCAGAATGAAACCAAACAATAAAAAACAACGAATATGAGAGAATGAAGTCCTGAAGCTCAGAGAAAAACTCAGCAACAGAAATATAGCTGGACTTAGAGGTAGCGATGTGTGATGATAGAGATTTTCTTTACGATCCGATACCAAGTTAAATTCAAGCCGGTATCAGCGATACTTCAGCTGAATGTACATTTATTTATGTTTCTATTGACATTACCAGCAAAATACATTAAGAATAAGCATTAATTGGACAATAGTCACGTTTGTCAGCATTTACTAAAATGTTCAAAGTTTCAGGACGGAAACATCATAACTCGTTTCTGTGATTCAGAGTTAATGACTCGTTTCAGTGATTCAGAGTTAATGACTCGTTTCTGTGATTCAGAGTTAAAGACTCGTTTCTGTGATTCAGAGTTAATGACTCGTTTCAGTGATTCAGAGTTAAAGACTCGTTTCTGTGATTCAGAGTTAATGACTCGTTTCTGTGATTCAGAGTTAAACTGACTCGTTTCTGTGATTCAGAGTTAATGACTCGTTTCAGTGATTCAGAGTTAAAGACTCGTTTCTGTGATTCAGAGTTAATGACTCGTTTCTGT
>JAVQJG010020465.1:0-15252 GCA_036024015.1 Craterocephalus amniculus | reverse complement strand
AAAGTTTCAACAAGTCGACTTAGATGCAGGGATTTAATTAGAGCAGCTATATGTTACTTTTCACTCATCGCCAGCCTGCAGGAATCAAAGACACAAAGGCATATAAGCTGAACTCAGCTGTTTATAAATTAGAAGCTACCCTCTGATTGATGCAGGAAAAGGATGTTGTGATGCGGTTTATTAACGTGAATATTATGAAACTTATAAAAGAGAACGTAGAGGAATATTTTGTTATTTTTTTCCTGCCACAATGAGAAGGCTCCAGGTGGGCAGCAAGTATTGACTTTATAGACATTAATACACACTCACAATTTAATGCATGCATACACATCAAACAGTAAAGTTGTCATATGGTTGTAATATTAAGGTAAATTACAGGTGAGTAGTAAAATTTATGAAAAGTTTAGCAGGAATGACTTCCATAACTTGTTTGTTTCCATTGCGCTAGTGTGGCCTGAGGTCTAAGCCAAGATATTGTTATCATTATTTTGGCAATTAGAAGAACCTTTCAGAGTAAAGAGTTTTTGTATATTTTGGGGTCAGATATTTAATTTTTAAATCTTTGTTTTGGCCGTTGTAATATAAATGTTTTCATTTCAATATGTATAATTTTATACTCATTTTAAATTCTAGTTCAATTCATTGTGGATGGCAAGGTAAGCTTTTTATTGTTGAATCTGTAATCTACAAAGTGAATTCTTGGTCTAATCTCTCCAACAGATGTGGAGTTTATCACTGAAAAAATGGGAAACAATAATGTTTTGTTATTCTCATGCAAAGCTGAAAGAAGAGCTGAAAAGGATATTATATAGCTGCATTCTCAAACTGCACACTGTCTCCATCAGCAGACAGCAGGAAGTGTGAAAGCAAGAAGTTCTCGAGGAGCCAGTCAGTTGACGCTGACTACAGACTCCTCTCTGCAACGTCAAGTGCTTGAAAAGTGGGATGACTTCATCTTTGGTGCTGTGACAATCATTTTTTATTCAAAAGCTCAGAACCGACCAGTGAGTTGGCATGAAGTGCTTTGAAATGATTAAGTGCTGCACTTCAGGTCCTGTTTGAGTCTCCATGCAGGGAGGGTTTCCCCCACGCTTCAGCACCGCTGATAGACTCAAAACTTCAGCCGTGAGTGACAGGTTTACTCAGAGCTGTCAATATCTGACATAATCTGCTGTAACGATGAAGTAGACACATTATAGGCATCACCTCAGATGGTCGGCACACTCCCTCTGTTCTGTGGAGGGCAAGTCTAGGCAAGTTTTCTGCCTCAGACAGGCCTGGGCTGCAGCGGAGCGGCAAGCCACAGCACACACACCCGGCCTGAGTCGTGCTGCCCTGCAGCCAAAACAAGCAGGACACGCCTCATGCAGCTGGCCTGCAAAGTACTCACCTCACCTGGGGGAAAACACAGATCACAGACAGAAAACAAAAGGATTTTGTGTTACTGGAAGTGGAAGATGGAGGGTCCGAAGCTGAAAAATAAACAGAAGTCACTCAGAAGAATGGAGGAAAACATCCATTCAAGGAAATCTCCTGCTTAAACCTGAATTATATTCAGTATTTCACAAAAAATTAGGCTCCATTCAGGGGTCAAATACGGGTACAAAACATCGTCATTATTTCTGAGTTCGGTTTTTTAGATTACTTACACAATGTCATCTATTTATACGTCTCTGTTTTTACATTTGTTCTTATTTTTGTATCATGATTTTACTTGTGTGCATCACTTTAATCAGCTTTGGTTGTTTTGAAGTGATTAAAATAAATAAAGTTGGTTAGGAATGATATCACTTATTAACACAGGGAATCAGCAAGACACCAGTAAATGAATCAGAGAATACAAACTGTGTGATGTTATGCAACAAGGATCATGAAGTCTGTTTGATTCTAAGGTTTTACACATCAGAACAGAAAATCTTTGAGATTATATAAAACACTGAGGTTACATTTTTTTTTACTTATTTAACAAAACAAACAGAACCAGTTTTTTTTAGAAATGTGTTTTGCCCTGTTTGACCACAGACTCACGACATCATTCACATGCAGAAAATATTTACCTGCAAGCCTTCTGGGACTTCTAGCGAGACCAGTGTGAGGATGTTGGGACGTTGGGCTCAGCACTGTGCGAGAACATGAAGACGTCTGTGCATCAAGAATTACCTGCAAACATCAATGAGCTCAAATGTTGTGAAATTTGGGCCAACTTTCTAAATCACATCATGCAGACAAAATTACTTCTGCAGTCGTTAATAAAGCTGAAGGGGCTTCTACCAGGTTCTAATACAGGATGGACTTAGCTTTTACATCCTCTCAGGGCCGGGGCGACTAAATAACCGGTCGCTTTGGGCACATTTAGCTTGTCCTTTGTGCACATTTTAAACTTTGAGCTTACCAAACTGCATTAAATGCTGCATTGATTAGTTGGTGCCGGTACTGGGCAATGCTTGTGTTTGACTTTAACTTTTGTTAAATGAATAACGTGCATCTGAAGTTTTATTCATCTTATATTAAGATTTTTTTTTTTTAACTATTTCATAGTTTGTGACGAAAATCAGCTGGAAGGTTTAGGTGTTCCCGCCAGGTTCTGTGGTTTCTCTCCCACAGCCTAAAAACTTACATGTTGGGTTAACCTGTGATTCTAAATTCACCCTGTGAGTAGTTTTTGTCTCGCTCATTTCTGCGCTGGCCGTGTGATGGACTGACAAACTGTCCAGGGTGTCTCTCCTCTGACAGCAGCGATGCTTCAGCCTGTCTGACCAGAGGCTCGCTGCCATAATCAACCCAAAGCCTGAAGAAATAAAAACAGAAGAAAACACAACCCATTCCAGACAGCTGACATGTTCGGGGCTAATCTGGGCATTTAGGTCTCGTCTCCTGAGGGCCACATCCCGGCCAGCATGTCCATGTGGGGCTCACAAGGGTTAAATATGGGCCATGCTGGTACTGAGTGGGAATTGGCTTGAACTTCTGCATTTCCCATGTGGCTTCAGTTATGTGGGCCCCATGTGTGCAGCTGTATGAGCCCCATAAGGGGTGCATGTGGGTGAAGTGGGCATCAAGATTTAACCATGGGCCCCAGTCAGAACCAGCCTGAAACCCATGTGGGCAAACATGGGCGAGGCCACCATGGTTACCGTTAGCCTGGTCCTGGAAGCCTGCCTGGACATATTCACAGCATTTTCCTTCTGGGCCTCATGTGCAGATCATGAGACCGAGTCTTAATTCAGCAACACTCACGTTTAAGTCTGTTATTTTTAACTTTAGTCAACGGTTTCATTTACTGCCACTGTTCTCCAGATCCACCATCCACACATCACATGAAGGCTGCTCATTCTGGGAAAGAGAAACAGAAACAGGAGCAGGAGCAGGAAAAAAAAGGACTTTATTTTAACTCTGAATAAACATAAAACGGCATAAATAGAAGAACCTTGCTAATTTGGATCAAGGCATCAGCGCTGATGTTTGGCTGTTTCACTGATCCTGAGCAAAGAAAACTAACTAACTAAATAAATAAATAAAAAAGTAAAAAAATAATTAATTAATTAATTAAATTAAATAAATGAATATCAGTACATGTAGAAACCGGTCCCTCTATCCATTCAATCATTCGTTTGTAAAGTGGCTTCTGCAGGTCACATTAATAACTAACATCATAGCAACACTGCATCATTTCAGCTCTGCTTATCAACAAGTTCAAACATTTTCTCTTAATGAAATGTTTCTGACTGGGAAATTTCAGATAAGGCCAAGCCAAACCCCAAAACTCAAACCGTCTACAGGAAGCTAAACCATAAAATCCACTCCTGTAGATTAGTTTCTGTTTAGGTTTTCATGACAGATGAATGTGTCAGGCATGCCTTTCCCAATCATCTTTTTTCTCTGTAAAGTGGGCGTACTGCTGACTGTCACTCTCTTTAGTCACACGCAGGAACATGAAGGCGGCTCAGGCTGAGGACAAAAGACTGATTTGGGTCTTCTTTGGATAATCTGTAATAAAATGAAAGCTTTATTGCTTTTACAGAGATCATTTCCAAAAACAGGAAGCAGGTCTGATTGTATAACTATTGCATTACAAATGTATATGCCATCATATTTCACTCGTTTTAACCCTAAAATGCTTAACCCAAGAAGCAATAAACAGAAATCGTTATCTTTTTATTTGTAGTATTTATTCAACCCTTCAACAAAATGTAAAAAAATAATAAATGGCAGAAGACAAGTATCAGTAGTAAGTTTTTACCACATGCTGATGCAACTGGTCTCAGAAAGTGTGTGAATCAAACATGATGAACATGAATTTACAGGGTAAAATGAAAAGAGATGGGAAAAAGTATTTTTACATCTCAGTGTTCTGAATTTTGTTTTCCGACAAACGGCTAAATGCAGGTTTACTTTTAAAATATAATATTTGCTTTTCCAAACGCTGCTCTTACATGTATGATGAAAGAAAAAGAAATCAGAAATTGTACTGATCCTTCCCAGTAAGGCTTTTAAATGCAGCCCAGTTATCCAGACTGGGGCTGACATGGCGGAGAAGTTGGCCCTGTGATGCCTAGCAGGAGATTTTCACTCACCAAGGTTCAGGTGTCAGACCTGAGCCGAGGGGCTCCTGTTACCACCTCAGCTCACACTCACACAGAAAAATAAAACTCAGTCTTTAGTTGAAGAGACGATCCCTGTCCTCCAGAGCCTCAAAATGTCTCTCATGAAGACTAACACTGGGGTTTATCAACATTTATTTGATTAAATACTATTTGTAGCTGGTTTCTGGAGGTTTTATGTCTTTAAAAGTGGAGCTTTTGTCATTTTAGGTCCTGTCTCATGGAGTCCACAGTGAGTCTGCAGGACTGAATGATGCTGCAGGAAGGTCGTCACAATCATGAGTTCAGTCTTTCTTGGTTTTTTTCAGTCAGGTTAATCTCAGTCTTGTGGTCACATCTAAGAAGTATAGCTCTTTAATCTGGTTCCTTCCAAGTTGAGTAAATTTATCTTCTAGTTTTAGTTCTTATTAGCTCTGAAACCAGCCTCAGTCCTTTCAATCTACAAGTAAAGATTATGGTTATAAAAAGTTTTAAACACATCTGCAGTGGTTTACTGGTTTACTGGGAGGAGTTAGTCTGAAAAATCCCGTCTAATCCTTTGGCCTATTATGCTCATTTCCGCTGCATATTTCTGGGTAGAGATTAGACGATTGTTAGCAGTAGTGTGTGTGTGTGTGTGTTACATAAAGAGTTTGTAACAAAATTTCCAGCCTTCTACTCCTCTTTTTACCCACATCTGTGTCTCCCTCTAGTGGAGAATAACAGGACTGGAACCTGTTTTGGAGGGTCCGACAGCATATGAAGTTCTGTACAATGATCCATTTGTTTGGTTCAGGCGTGTTTTAGCAGGGAAAAAGTGAGAACTGCACGACTGTTGCCGTCGAGGACCGGAGCTGGACACCCCTGTGCCAACACGTCCCACATGCTCGGTCCAAATCTGGCTAAATGTGAGTTGAACTCAGCCACATGACCCCCAAATGAAATCTTCCCTGTGAAGACCACATTTAGCCGACACAAACCTCATTTTATCCACATTCAAGCCAATAACTGACATCTGGAAAACATCTGGCCCATAGGAGACTTGCCAAAACTGAGCCATAGCTGCCAAAAGTAGCCTGGATTAGACCCAAACGTCTCCGTTATCTGATCACTTACTGCCTCACAAGGACCGGTTTGTGAGATCTGCCCAACCCTGATCTGTGATTGGCTGCTTGTACTCTGAATGGTCCAATCCCATCTAGATGTCACCTTTTAAAAGCAGCACACCTTGAAGACGATGCATCTTTTACAGCTCCTTTGTCCAATCATCTTTGAACAGATACGTGGTGGACAGGGCTCGGCGATGCTGCAATTTTAGTATCGATCCGATACCAAGTAAATCAAGGGTATCGCTGATACTGATACTTTTTGCTTGAAATTTAACTATCATTTAATAACTGTGTCTCTAATTACAGCAACATCAGTGGGCTCTGATCACTGCTACATCTCTTGCCAAGAAAAATGCCAAATTCCGATTTTTAACACAGGGAGTGAAACAGTGTAAAAAAGTGTGATTTTACACATTTACAGTGTTTGAAACACATGATCATAATAATCATCCCTACTGTGTAGGTGAGTCAATAAAAGTCTGAGATGGTGGCAGGGTTAAAATGTTTTACTGTAGTGCTACAGTATGAAACAGGTATGAATGAAAACATCAGGCATCATGTTGTTTTTTTGTTTCATATGACAAAAACATCTGGCATGTAGAAGTCCAACATGGCAGCGAAGTAGAAAACAGGATCACGATGAAAAGACGAAACAAATCAAGGTGTAAAAAAAACAAACAAATCGTAGCTCTGTTGTCCTTCTTCTGCTGCTCTCTGATTGGCTGGATCAGTGCTGACAACCAGGCTTTAACTCAGGGGCTTAAAACCAGTAAAATCACAAAGACTGATCTGGCTGTTTTCAGCACAATCAACATGGCTTTCTCACATCCATGTACTCCACAAAGACACACGCACACACACACGCATACACACAATGTGACAAACCCTTAGCAAACGTCCCGTGTCCTCAGTGTTGATTGGATCAGGTAAGTTGAGGTGAATCGCATAATAAATACATTCTGAAATCTCTGACTGTCAGACAAATATATACAAACTCATGTGAAGAGAAAAGTTTTGTTTTTTTTACTAAGTGTTTACATCTAAGACAGTCACTTTAACAAGGTGTAGACCAAGATGCACATAAATCTCTTCCCTTCGGCTCATTGTTTTTATTTTTTATCTCCTTCCCTCGTCCCTTCGTCCGCATGCTTCCTTATGTGACTGATTGTACACACTAGTGTGGTGGTCCGGACCAAAAGCAGTGCTTTTCTGTCATCGCTTCACTTGCAGCACTACAGGCACACAAATACAAAGACACTCTGTTTGTTTGGCTCTCCGCCGTCACCCTTCCTTCCCGTGTGTCGCAACATGCAGCGCTCCCTGTAAACAAGCACTCTTTGTCCTTTCGGATAATAAATACTGTTTTGGTAAAATCATCATCGTTAAAAGACGAAACGGAGTGCATTTGAGCGTACATCGATACAAAACACACAATTGCACTGTTTGAAGATCTCTTCGTATGTATATCTTGTATTTTTTCTTTTCTCGTGGTTTATTTTCTTTTTTTTTTGGCTTCAGCGTTAAGGCCCATAACCTGGAGTGGAAGTGGGGGGGGCAGGAGAAGTCTGAGTCGTGATCTGCGTGCGCCCGTAAGGCCTACCGTAAATACAAACGACACACATACAAGCACGCTCACAGATGAACAGTATTGCAGGGCGATATAAAAAAAAAAGACACTGGGGAATGGTGAAACATCCTCTCGGTCATTCTACATTTTTTCAGCCGTGCCCGCTTCTCGTCTCGTCTCCGGTCCAAAGTGCGTGGGTGCCGGTGCTGTTGCAGTCGAGCTCCACTAGGGGGTGTTGTTCCTCTCTGTAGATGACTGACAGGCGGTGGCTGTCGCTGTGTTTATTGCTATAAAGTCCATGTTCCTCCCCTTACAGAGAGCACCGGGGGATGAAGCTACCCTCCAAATACTGATCTGAGGCCTCCTTCCCTCTCTGCTCTTTAGAGTCTTTTATTTATTCTTATTTGGCAGATCAGTGCTGGGGGGAAACCCCTCCCCGGGAGGCTGGCTCAGGTGAAGACGTAGTTGAGGAGGAGCTGGGAGAAGAGCAGGATGCAGAGGATGAGACAGTGGCGGCCCGTCAGCGACACGCCGTTGTCCGTCTCCCTCTGACGGGCCAGCTGGCGCCCCAGAGCTGCCAGGTTCCTGCAGGAAGAGCCGAGGTTCAGGGTGAAGGCGGGTTTTACAGGCTAGCAGGAACTCATACGAACCCACGCTGGGATTCTTTGAAAGGAACAAACATTGAACCATTTTTGTCACATTTGGTTCTTTTCTGAATTATTTCTAGTTTCTGAACACAGCCGGTCTCCACCTGACACTCTGCGGCTGTTTTGATTCGCTACAGCTGTTTCCCGACATATTTGCCTCTAAAGCCACTTTCACACTGAAATTAACGCGTCGACGCAGGTTTTTCAAAGCCGCGTTAACCCGCGATCAATCAGCATTTGGCTCCTTTCACATCGACAAACGTGCGTCTGATCCTCTGCTGCAGCTGCGTTGCTCACAGATGTGAGTCTGGTGATGCAATCACGCTGCGTTCACGTTAACCATGTTACCCAGATTAACAGAAATCTAGGCAAGTAAACAATAATTGTTGCCATTTTTCTGACTTGTGTAGCCTATTTTTAAGTTAAAGTTTTGTTTAAATAAAGTAAACAATGTAGAGCGAGTCAGACAGGAGTTTATGTGCTTTCTTGTTTTGCACTTTAGTCCATCCAAACAACTCAGCGGGTGGCGGCCGATTTTCCCACATAATGTAGGCTCCTGAATGCGTGCTCGAAGCAGAGATGTCTGTTACCTTTGCATGAGAAGCAACTGGCAAGATGTCATGTTGTGGACATGTACCGCCCAAAGTCATCCGTAAATTAGCTGGTCAACTCTGGTCTGGCGTTCACACCGCATGCCGATCAGAGCCGAGCCGTTTAAAGCCGATTTTAACCCGGGTCGCTTGCCGAGTCGATGGACGCGGGTCGACTCGGGTCGCTGAGCCTTTCACATCGCCACCAAAAGCCGATTGTACGCGGGTTTAAACGGGTTTTTTGACCAGTGTGAAAGGGTTATTAGTCTTTTTCCTTTGCTCTATATAGTTCCTTAGTCCTGACTCTTCTTCTTTTGTCCTCTAAACTGCTTAGATATGCCACATTTACAGCTAATAGCTTTTCAGGAATCACTTTGTTGTAAGAAAATCTTTTTTTTTGTCAAAAAGTTTAAACATTAGTAGTTTTCATTAATGCATCTAAAGACAAATGAGTTATGAAACAGTGTGCCTAAAGATCCCATTTAAAATGGGCTCTTTGCTCAGTTGTGTGAATAATTATAACATTACAGTCATTTTATGCAAATCAACTTACAAATTAGTTTCCCAGTGGTGCAAACACTAAAGACAAGAAGGGTAAGGTGTCTTGCCCAAGGACACAACAGCAGACTCAGGTGGGAGTGGGATTTGAACAACCAAATTTTGTATTACTGAATGACCTTCCCTAACACCTGAGCCACTGCCCCAAGAATCAACACTGGTTCATACCTTGAGTGGACTGACTGTAAATAAAAAGTCACTGTCAAAGAAAAACTTTGAAGACCTTCAGAAAGTCTGCAGTACTATTACACAAGATCACTTTAAAAGATTACAAGAAAATCTGGCAGCTCGGAGCAAAACAGGAATGAGGGCTGGATCAACAGTTCATTTTAAATGCATCCTTGTTTTATGACTACATATCAGTGTGTGCATGGTGATTAATGTTTCCACAGATGACTTCAGGCCAATGAAACTTGTTTATCCCGCTGGGAATACATGCTAGATGCAACCATTGTGGTCAATGTAAATAAATGCTCTTTAACTTCTTTTTCCTCTTCTCTTCTAATTAATTTAATTCAGGATAGAAGTCTTAATGAAGGCTCAGAGTTGAGCTGATCTAAATTAGTGAATAACTTAGGTTGCTGTAAAGTAAGACGTTTTTCAGCCTGATTTTATCTACAAGAACCATGTGGAAGAAAAGAAGCAGCTATGATGCATTTTTAATTTACTTAAGAAAACACACTGAGAATCCTGGGATCCTGCGGCGTTTCTGGTTCGAATATTCTGTTTTTTCATATGTGACTGATTAATCGTCACAACCATTCATGTTAGGGATTACCCTCTTAAATTAAAGGATAAAAATGATTAGAAATATGAGCAGATGAACAGTTTTAGCTCTAAGATATTTTGCATTAATGCGTGAGTGATGGTGTCTCACTCAGCCATCCAGCATCACGCTCACTCTTCATCAGACATGGGAACAAGCCCTGGACCCAAACTCCCGGGTCCAAAACCCCACATGAAGCATGTTTTCATGCAGCTCAGGACATATTTATGCGAAGATGAAGATTTAGAACAGAATTTTAATTCTCTCCCCCCCAGTGATTCAGAGCCAAACTTATTTGGAAACTTGCCCTCACAGTTCTGCCTGTATCATGATGCTTTTTTAAAAAAAGCAGCTCCGGGTGAACGTTCAGCATTCACAAACACCAGGCAGCGTTCCACACAACAAGCTGTTATGTAACACTGTGAAGTGGAGAGGCTCTTTTCTGTGGCTGTGTGGGCGGCAACTCAGCTAAAACTGAACTGCATCTGTGTGTGAGTCTGGGTGACTATGAGGGGCCGTATAGGCCATAAAATATGTGTGTGAGAGAAGAATATATGTATATGAGAGAGAGAATATATGTATGTATGGGTGTGAGAATGTATTATGGCCTATACGGCCCCTCATAGATGACACTTCATCACCTTCACACATGGATCTTACTGTTCATGTGTGTGTGCATAACGGACTTTAAGTGTGTGAAAGTGAGGACATTTCAGCTCTCTGAGGATATTCTGCTTTACGGTTTTAGGGCTAGAAGCAGGTTTAGGTCAGGCCTTAGATTAGATTTTCTCATCTTGTGTCCTCACAGTTCTAGTAAAACCTTCATGTATGCCTGTGAGTATTTGTGTATTTGTGTGCATGCAACCTTTTTAACTTCTCCAGCTTTCATCCCACAATCCTTCTCCATTTGCTTTAAAAGGGTTGCCATGGTTACGCCCACACAACAGACTGAATTTCAGAGTGTGTTTGGAAGAGAAAGGCGAAGACACACACACCAACACATACAGTTTGTTCTTCTTAGACTTGTTTATCTCAGAGACTGAAGACTTGAAGGTGAATTGAGGGAAATTAACAGTAATTCCCATCAGTTCAGATGAATTATTATGAATCTGTTAGTTACAAAAGGTGAACCCAAACACCTGAACAGCTGATCTGAGGAGGTTTGTTTCCTAACATCATATCAAAGCATTTGTTGATTCAAAGTCCACCAACCTAGTGTTTTATGAATGCAGCAGACTGACTGTAACATGAGTATTGATACATTTTTACAGTTCCCTTTGAACTGACAAGTTATGCTCCACGCTGCACGCAAAGTATTTGAAATCAGGTCTTCAATGACAACATGAATGATTGTGCCTTATGTTAATAAGATAAACATTATTTATCCTTGTGGCTTCACTTTACAGTTTCACAAACTTTTTCCCATTTTCAGCCCGTTTGTACAGAATGAATGACCTGCTGTAAATCTGAGACCAAACTGGTTTGATTGAAATCAATCTTTTTTACCCTAATTTCATGAATTCATAGGGACAGTAACAGTAAGGTCCATTTTGCTTTGATCAGAGAAAGATTTACAGAATGGTTTGGATTTATACAGTGAACAAGTTATGCTGATGGGGAACAATGTTCATCTGCATCTTTGCAACTTTGCACTGTTTTGATATTGTGTCTGTGGTGTGCTCTCGTTATTAGTGAAAGTGTTTGTAGATCAATGCAAAATGCTAAATAAAAGTTTCACCTTGTAGAACTGATTAATCTTTTCTGGCTTGTTTGTATTTGCAGCCATATACTACTGTAGTTACAGTAAGTAAATCTAGCCCCTTATTTAGACAAACTGACTAAATCACCGGCCTGCTCCTGTTATGTACATCTTATCTATACATGTCTTTACCTTAAGGATCAATTTTGAAAACTTGTTAACATTCATTGCTCTAATATTATTTACTTGTGCAAACAAATGGATAATTGGTTATTAGACCAACACACTCTGCAAGAACAGTTTTTATTTGGCTCAGAATTGACTCAGACATTTGTGAAGATGAAATGTATTCTATTTTCCAAATGATCTTACCTTCTTGTTGATTTATTCATGAACCTTGTTCAACACGGGTCAACAGGATTTTAACTGGGCTATGACCAGGTGATCAGTGTTCACAGAGTAAGTTCTGTGTGTTTGCATGTTTATTCTGCTGCTATTAGACTGTTTTTCAGAACGTGGGTACAGCATTTCTTTTATAAAAGAAAATAACTTAATTTATGCTGATAATGCTGTTTTTATTTTTTTTTACCATTTGCATCTTATTAAAGTCCAGTTCAGTGCAAACAAGCGAGCTGCAGAAGAGAAATACAGTTTAAGTTCATTGATTAATATTTTCAGATCGATGGATATTTCTTTTCCTCACAGTTTACTCTGTTTCGTCATATTCCAGGGGTCGTTTTAAAACCTGGGACAGCAGATAAAAACGTCTGGTAAACTAGCTGTGACTGTAAAAGCAACTGAAAAAGCAACCTAAACTCAGCTTATGGAAGTTGTGTGAGACAGATCATGTGAAGAAGCGTATCACCCACCTGGCTGGCCAGGGCAGCAGCAGCTTGCGTGTGCTTGAAGGAGAGGCAGTCCATCGGGTTGTAACACGGCTTCTGGCCCTTTAAATGCGTCTGCTTATACTTCACCTGACCGAGCGGAGAACATGACACATCAAATATTAGCCGATGCCATGCCTTCAGAGACATGCTGATGGATTTATTTACCTGCTGACTGTTCAGTTTATTGTGTTTTCTAAATCTATAACAACCACAATGCAACACCCTTCCATCCCCTGCCTAGTGCATGCTGGGTAACGGAGTGCTTGAGTTACCTGACTGGCCAGTTTTGACACATCTTTGGCGTGCTGGATGTCGGTTCTGGCCAGAAGTGAGAAGTCGCTGTACACAGGCTGTTTAGTGTTGTTCTTGTAGGCCACCTGTGGAGGATGTGCATATTTATGGTATGAACATGGGTTCTGTGTAAAATGAACCATTTTCAGAACAATATTACACACCTGCTGCACCTGTTCAAGCCTCTTTTCTCAATACAAAAAAAATATTTTGATGCCTTTTCAAACTTGTGTTTTTGAAGTAATTACAAATATCTGTATGAGTACTTCAGTACAGTTTTTTAATCCAGTGTTGTAATCTCTCAAATCTTTCCACAAATAAAAAAACAACTCAGCATGTTAGTTTCCCTGACAGTTTTGACCATGTCTCAGCAGCTTCTAATCAGCTGAATCCAACAAACAGGGCCGTGATATGAATAAATAACAGCGCTGTTTGAACTGATGGATTTATCTGCTCTGATCAGCTGCAGGTTCTAGTTTCTGTCTTATTCAAATGCTCCCAGCCACTGACATTTCGTCCACTGCTTGTTTGGTTGATTTTTGTGGTAAAATGACATGTTTTGAGAAAAATGTCATAAGTCATGTGCTGTCATAATTTGAAATTGCTTTTTAAATACAGTTTTATTTGGAAACAATGAAATATGTTTTACATTAGCCCTAAAAAAAAGGCAACCAGTGCAGTGAAGCTAAAACAGGAGAATGTGCTCTGTCATCTGTGTACCGGCTGACAACCCTGCAGCAGGTTTTACACCAGTTAGACACAAGATGGGGAGGACTCGGATTCACCAACATGAAGTGTGTTGTTAGCAATGAATGGATCAGAGTCGTGTGGTCAGTTGTCTGTGTTAAAGGAAGCTGGTTTTCACTGCCGCTCTGATCTGTTAGTCTAAATTAAAATAGAGAAAATCACACCCAGATTGGCACCAGCAGGTTTAACAAAATGGGCCAGAGGGTCCATTTCAACGGGAGAGGACCCACTGGAAACACCAGGACCAAAGGCACAACTTCTGTCTGCTTGTTGTTAACCTAAAGAAAATATTGAGCTACCTAAGATTTTACTTCGTCTTGCCACTCCATAGGCAACTTCACAGAGTATCGCTCATTTCAGAGGGATAAATCCCACTGAGTGGGATAAAAACAGAAGGGAAACGTGTGTGATTTCTACAAATGGAAGCAGGACCTGACCCAGCTAAAGGTGGTGCGTTGGTTAATGTTGTAAATAGGATGATGTGTCATGATGCATCGTATCAAAGACAGCTGTTAGAATAAAAAACACCCAAAAAACTAGGATCACTTAATAGGAGTCTGTAGCTAAAACAAGGTCACTAAAAGTAACATCAACAACTTAAAACAAAATGACAAAGTCTCACAATTTCTAGACACTGATACTGTGAACTAACAACATTCTGAACATGTGGACAGATGTACCTTTCACGTGTTGTTTAGAGTGGAAAGGGTGTCCTCTGAGGAAAATAAAAGTTTTTCTCCACTTGCTAAAAACTTTTGTTACTTTCCTGAAATTATACTTTGACTGTTCAATAAACTTCAACATATGGAAAAGTCATAGTTTAACCCGTTTCCATCCAGTTGCTACGTTTTACTCCTGACATTCACTCATTTTTCTGTGAATAAAACATTGTGACTCCATACAGACTGTTACATCATACCTCACATGTATGAGCTCAGTCCAGCATCCACTGATTCAACCACAGGCATGTGTACATGAAGTAGTGGGAACATTAATGTAAACGGGACAAATATCTAATGAATGAATGATACTTGTGAAGCAGCTCATGTCTGAGAGACTCTCTGATCAAAGTCTTGCCTGGAAAACTGGGACCAAGCAGGAATATTTCAGCCTGAGTCTGAAAACATGAAAGCAAGCTTCCAGCTGTTCCTGAGGCAGATGTTTGTACTTTCTAAAGCCCCTTCATGCCTTTTCATGACCCTCACCTGAGTATGATCCTAATTTTAACCCTAATCACACATCTGTACACACACACACACACACACGTCCTCACACACTTCCTGTGTAGATGGAGCTGGAGGAAAACTCTTACATAACAACAGCACAGTGTTAGCAGCAGAATAGTTTCTATAATTAATCAGCGCTTCTTCTCAGAGAACAGCTGTGAACACGACTGTTGTCATGGAGGCTCATGTACACACACACACACACACACACACACACACACACACAGTGGCGTGCACAGGTAGACGTCAGGTGGTGCTGGAGCACTTGCCCTTGCCCTCTTGACCAAGTAAGTGCCCTTAAGAGAGTTATTATTGAGTCGTCATTATATTGTTAGTAATACGTTTGTGCCCCCCACCCCGCTCCCCCGACATCTAGGTCCCTAAATGCTGCAGCCGCACACACACGCGCCCTCCTGTGCCAGGCCTGCCCATTTTGTCGTGAACGCGCAAAGCGGACAGGAAGGCAGCACATTGCAGCAACAGCACAGAACAGCAGCTGCATCCACGTCTCCTCCCGCCCCGCCTGCAGCTACGCAGGTAACACGTGAGTCCAGTCTCTAGTGTATGTGTCCCCTTATCCTCAGT
>JAVQJG010020456.1:0-12665 GCA_036024015.1 Craterocephalus amniculus | reverse complement strand
AACCTTACAGTTAAATAATAAATAACAAAAAAAAAATTAGTGGTCATCACTGTTTTTTTTTTTTTGTTGAAAACCCATACACACCCCCCCACCCCCCCCCAAAAACAATGTATTTCCCTTCTTTACACTTGTATTGCAATGATTTTACAAATTACACAATAAACTGTGTTAAAAACCACTAAGATTGGCAGAGAAATCCCAACCAGCTATGAATTTTGTTACACAGCTTTCGTTCAACATCTATCTGCACATTTCATGGATGAATCGAACATAAACTCTTCAAGCAATGCGGTCCTTGCTGTTTATTTATACTCATACAGAGCTCAGCCGTAATGCTTAGTCACACATAAAGTTATTAAAGGTTTCAGGGCTGTCTAGAAGTGTAAAATTAAACGTGAGAGGAAATGGAATATGTAAGTGAGCTTGTTTCACAGCTTTTCTGTATGTTGCTACATTTTAATTCTCTCCCAGGGCAATATTGGAATACTTTACACACCAACACACACAGCTGAATGCACCCCAGCAGCAGGAAGTGGGCTAAAATCAACAGCAATTCTCCAGTAATAGGAGAATAACACAAAGTGAGAGCGTGTAAGGGATTACAGATTGTGTGTGCAGATAATGATTTTAGATGCAAGATAACAGAACGTCTGAGTAAATGTTCTGCTGTGGGCATGACGGGGAAGGCAAATTTCTCATTTACAGAAGTACCACACTCAGTCACAGCGACAGCTACTCCATCATCCTCTCGTTCCTTTTCTCTGTCTGTGGATCATTAGTGTTGG
The DNA here is from genome assembly GCA_036024015.1 of Craterocephalus amniculus. Lineage (NCBI taxonomy): Eukaryota > Metazoa > Chordata > Actinopteri > Atheriniformes > Atherinidae > Craterocephalus > Craterocephalus amniculus. Next base: position 11,880 of record JAVQJG010020456.1, on the reverse strand, counting down.
ACATACTAACCTCCCCTCACCATTTTGCAGCGTTTTTTCTTCCCCAGCCATTGCCATAGCTTTTCCCTCCTCTGCTCTTCACCTATCAGGTTCAACCTCATCTGCCTACTCAGCTACTCCACTGGAAATTGTTCTATATTTATGGCAGCCTTCATGTTCCTGTTGCTACCTGCTTGTTTTACACCTGCAAATCTGCTGGCGATTTAAACGCTGCATTCGACCTGTAGGAGTAAATCTTGTCTGTGTGAAACCAGCTTTGCCTTCCAAGTCATTCTTTTGATGCAGAATCTGCTTGCACCTTCAAACCCTTTTGTTTTTGTCACGTCCACATATGCATCTCTGTGTGTACATGTACTGATTCTGCCCATGGAAATCCAGCAGATCATCATCATTATTAGCTTATCGACGATGCTATAGCCTAATGAAGGGCTTATGTATGCATAGTGAAATCATCTGTGTGCACGTTTTCATGTCCTTGAGAAGGAGGCTGGTTTGGGAAATGTGGTATTTTTGTCGGAAAGCAGTGAGATCAATAACATCCGAGGGAAAAAAGCTACCTCAGGGATACAATTGCACCACTGGAAGGGAAAAAAAGTGGAAAACAGAAACTGCTGTTTTAGTTTATCAAAGTAATAAATCAGTGGGGGATAACAATCTGTTTTGTAACACCTTTGGTGAAATATAAGAAATTTTTTTAAATGATGAACATGAACAGAAAAATCCACTAAAAAGAGAACTGCCCATTTTTGGCTTACAGAAACCAGACTGTGCTGACAAGCTCCATTTAATGATCAGAGCTCACAGGTTGGTGGCCTTCATCTCACTCATCTCCTCCCTTGGCTGGTTCCTTTCCCAGCCTTGCCGAATGCGGGTGAGGGTGCGATCCACACAGGGAAGGAGCAGAAGCAGTCTGAGCACCAGAGTCACAGACGGCACAATCAGACAGAGCATGAAGCCCGGTGGGGTGTACCATTTGTAGGTAGAAGGGCTAAGATATTTATTCCAGCCATAAACGTAACCATGTGTTGTGCATATGAACAGCGTCAGATGGCCCAGCTTGGACTGAAAAATAAAAACAATACATGCATTAAATGAAAACGCTGACTGAATGAACATGTTTGGAAAATGACTCTTTCATGCTGGTATTAAATGACAGCGATCTCATTTTATACCTGTGGGGTATTCAAAAGGAGAGAGGACTGGATCCCTTGTATCAAGTGTGCTTCTTTACTACAAGCTGCTAATTTGTGATTAACCTAATTCTCCTAATCAATCAACAACCAGCATATAATATTAACATAAAGTTGGTCCAAAAATAACTTTTTAATGTTTAAATGTTAAATGAACCAAATAGCCTCAGCCTCAGCTGTCTGGGTTTAACAATGACAAATCTGTACTGACATGTGATGTGCTGTCCTCTGATCACCAGAGACAAATTTAGTAATGTGTAGTTTTAATGAATCTAGTTTTCTTGATCAATTTTCAAAAACTACATCAATTAGGTTATGCTTAGCAGGAAGGCTGTGATAACCGAGGTAAATGCTTAACTTGTGTTTACACTAGGTTAACAACTGTAAATACTGTAAATAAAAAACACTATGCCAGGGTGACAGATCATGTAGTAGAATGACATAAATGTAACACCTGCACCAGCTACATGGCTCTCCTAATTACTTCTTAATATCAGCTTGAAGTTTGACTCGCTAGATGTAAGCCACCCAGATGATACAGACATAATGAGTAATTTCTGCACTCTGGTTTTTCAGCTTCCGTGATTTCTTCATGGGCACAAAAACCATGCTACATCTCATTGGTAAACCAAAGATGCAGATAACTGGACCGTTTATCTATTCCTCTCACTTGTAGATTCAACTATAAGATAAATGGAGCCAGCTTACCCAATTAACAGAGATAACATAAAGTGCAGAAGTTGCACTGAGAGGAGAGTGAGGCTGTTATAGTGGATATAAAGAAACATTCATCATAACATCAGCAGGTTATGCAAATACTAATCCAAAGTCTGAGTTATAAAATATGGAATGGAGAAATAGTATGACTAATGCTTGTATTTAGCAGACGGTCTTTCTGTTTGGCTGAGTCAGACCATGTCCTCCATTTTTGAAGTGCCACTTATTTGCTTCCTCAGTAATCTTCTCAGTAAATAAAAAAATAAAAAAATTTCTTTTCATGGTCCATTTGTGTGTATACTGTATGTGTGTGTTTGCTTTCATTATTTGTCTTTGATGTTTCTGTGCTCTTCATAAAGTGATGTTTCCTTCTAGACAGAAGCTTCTTCCTCACAGGTCTTTTTCATGTGCTGTGATGTTTTTGTCTCCTTTCTACGAATGTTGGAAATCATAGGTTAAATCTGAGACTTTAGTTTTATTTATTTATTTTTTTGTTCCTTTTGTCTACGAATAGAATATGATCTGTATGAGTCATACCATGACAAATGAAATGCTGAAAATAAAATAATAAACACTGGGCAGTTTCTCTCTTCTGTTTGACCCTGTTCTTCCAGCCATGACTGATAATTATATTTCAGCTGCCTCAAATGACCCAGCAAGAGATGGAATAAGCTACTTTCTGAGTGTGAAATTAGTTTTTATGTGAAGTAAAGGATTAGTTCACATATACTGTTGACGTATAGCTGGACATAGAAAAAAGAGACATTTCCAAAGAACATATATTGCTTGGTTTAGTTTAACAGATAACATCTAAAACCTTTCTGTAATTACAGCTGTTTATTTTAAAGTTATTTAGATGAATGCTGCTTTGGCTAAATATACAGGAGCTCTGAACAGAACCTATTATTTAGTAATACAAACATTTCAGTGATGTTTTTCGGATAAATGTGAATATGAATGTCGTTTTTTTCTCTTTCTTTTGTGCTGGTAGAATCCTCAAGTGTTCCGATGAGCTAAAAATATAAATTGCTCCGCCGCCATTCCAGGATAATTGGTTTTGTAGCACACCAGTGGCCTTTGAGGCTCAGTTATTGTTAATTACTTGGATAATGCACTTTTATTTACATGTTTAGCTGACGGCTGCTGATGTTCACATCCACAGCGACTTACAGAACAATAAAGAAGCATTCATGTTAATGTGTTGCAGTATTAACTGCCCTTATTATGTTAATTAGGGATCTATTTAACCAGTTTGGAATGGCAACTCTGTCATATTGAGCATAAATATGCCTGTGAGGGAATTTACAATTTAAAAAACAAAATGATTTATGGATATATACCTGGTATTTATTGTTTTTCATATCTCTTCATGGCAAATCACAAGAATTTTCTTGACCTAGAACTCTATTTCCAAATCCCGTTTTTCTTCTGATGTCTACCTATGGATCTGACCTTTATACAAATGGGTCTGTGACCTGTATTAACAACCTTCCTACTGGGAATTATACCAGGTATCATAATTCTATTTAATGAATAACTTAACATTTAAAATCCTGGGCAAAAGTCCTCCAGGCTTTCACTCTGTGTGCCTGTGTTATACAGTTAGTTAACTTGGCTCCTGGGAGATGAGTGCCAGTGACATACCGCTTCCAGAGCATTTTAATAACTCCAATAAAAACTTGGAAACTCCAAATATAGATTACTACCCAGGCCCTAATAGATGTTTCAGAGATGGTTTTATTGCACGTGACTGATAATGTGTGTGAGCTTTAAAGGTTAACTCAGGCAAACACATTCACACACATGCACACAAAACACAGCATATTTCCAGCTGAGCTCTGACCTGAATGAAGCTGAATTCTCTCCAACTGAGAGTGCCTCCCACAGAAGGCAGGGATGTTAGTCCTAGCAGGACGAAAAGAAAGAAACCCAGGATTCCGAGGGCTATGAATGAGTCTGTGCCCCACGCTTCAGTTTTATCAAAGTAAAACAGGGTGGTTTTATTATCCCTTCATCTAGACAAAGAGAGGAGAAGGGGGGATGATAAGCAGTGATTGCTATATAGCATTTTCTTACAGTTATGTTCTTCATCATGTGCAATTGTAAAAAAAATACTGCAATTGCTTTGGACCAGCTTGCTTTACCTCATCCACAACCCTCGAAATGAGTTTATGCCTGACAGCATAGCGAATGGGAATGATAAATGTGTAGATGGCATGGAGAATACCATAGCCCAGTGCAACCAGACCCAACTGCTTCCTGCACAGCATCCAGCGGTCCAGCCAGTTAGGGAAGCGCCTGGAAAATGGAAACATATATTAGGCACCTTGAATACACACATTACAATTCATCCAATAGCAAGTATTGAACAGTTGTTGTAATATTTTTCTTTTTTGGCCAAGTTCATTGTCTGACCTGTATTTGGTCCCTCTGTAAAGTTGAATGAAACCTGCTATAGCACCAGGCAGGTAACATAGAGACAGCATGATGAGGGACACAATTGGAAACACCTTTAAAACAAACAAACACAAGATCAAAACAGATCACACACTTGAGAGCAGAAAAAAAACAATGACAGTAAAAAAAAGAAAAATATGCAGAGCACAAAATAATTTTTGTAAATCTTAACCTTGTTGGCCAGGGATATCATAATTCGGTAAGAGATGTCATTCCCTTTTTCAACATAAGCGTAGATGACATCTCTGATGAGCAGGTAGAAGAAGAAGAAAGCGGAGAGGCTGACAGCTATGGACAGAGGCAGCCTCCACTCTGGGAACAGTTTCAGGGGGAAGTCCTCCAGCTCGCCGGCTGCTGATAGAGAGCCTTTATCCAGCACAGTGAGGCCCAGCTTGATTGCCATCTGTGCTACTGCCTCCTTTGCTTCTGCATTGTCCCCACACAGGTACACCTGCAACACGATATTGAACTAAAAGTTCAAATTTTCATTTCACTTATGGCCCTCTTGTGTACTTTGATAAAAGCTAAGCCGTTTCTAAAGGTTACAGGCAATACAGACTATTAAAAATGAATTAAATCATTCATATCTCAGGATATATCCTATTAAATGGGAGAGTCTTTCTTTATCAATTGAATTTCACTTTAATTTGATTCAAAGATACCAATCAATGTGCATTTCAACAACACAGATGGTTTGTGCATTTTTACTAATCTTGGGGCACAAATCACAAGACAAACGTGTGAAGTTTCCGCATGCTTTTTTAGATCCTGATCAGCTTTTATTTGGATTTAAAAGAAATGAATCAGTTCAAATTGATTCAGCTGAGGGGTGTTCTAAAAAGGTGCGGATCTGTGTGTCTAGATGCAACCAAATGAAGCTGCAACTAATCAAACCAACTAAACTCTGAGTGAGGAAGAAACAGTTTGCACAATGATATAAAGCAGCCAAAACAGGGAAGCTCCTAATTACACACATTCCCTTCAACTTGTCTGGGATTTAAGGGATGGCAAATTCAACTGTGGATTCATGTCATGATAATCTAACTGCTAAATGCGTGAAAACAGATTTATCCATATTTGATAGCACCCTCACTTGGTGGTTATAATTTGAGATATTACATGCCAACTCAGGTCAAAAGCACTCCTTAACAGTTGCTCCCATGTCTTTAGCCCATTTTATCGTTTAATTACAAGCTTTCAAATATGCACCGAGGTAAGGTTCCAGTCCTTAAGAGTGTCCATACTGGCATGTTATTCTGCAGAGGAAGACTTTTCCAGTATTTAGTTTAGTGAAAGGTAAAAGTTATATATTTTTAATTTTGTTGAAAGAGATCTCAACATTAAGTTTATTGTCCCACTTGTGGAAATTCGTCTCAGGCTTTCACCCCAGCTGCAGCCATGAACAACCATTATTATAGTTATTGTTTTTATTGTGTTTTTAACCAGAAATTTATCATTAAATAATACTTTAATAATAAATAATTGAAGAATAAAATGATCTTTTCAGTCATGTAAATGAAACAATCAGTGCTCAGGCTTCATTCAAAATGATCGGATGTAGTAAAGGGAAAATAAAAAACACATCTGCAAACAATAAAATGCCATTAGTGTAGAGCAACACTTTTATAGTGTACCATAGTTTAGTCTGTGATATTGTGATAAATATATTGAAAGATTTCTTCAGCATTTTTTCTGCCTTATTTGTTGTTGCTTCAGAACCAGAAAAGTACTACAGGCAACACGACAGAGCACCTCCAGTGATTTATCATTGCCCTGATGGGCTCAGAACTTGTAAGATATGTATGGATAATTTTGCATTAATCAACAATATGCAAAAATCCTGCTAAACATTTGTGAGAGCAGCCTGATTCTGAGTTGATTTAGTGAAATTAAAAGAAACATATTAGAACTTATTTTTTCTGCATTAGAAAACATACTTGTGCCTTTATTTTGTTCTCCTGGAACCAGAAAGGTCATGCAGACACCAAAATATCCACCACTGAATTGATGTTGCCCAAAGTTCTGTGGTCCTGGCACATCATTTTAGAACAATTACGTACCACTTAAAACAGAATTTCACTTTTTTTTTTAACCTGGGGTCTGTTATCATCCTTCCTTTCATTCATGTGAGCGATGGGGAAAGAAACGTTCAAGATCGCTCCAGTATTTAGCCGGGCAGGCAGCTAGCAGCACAGCTAATGAGAAGTATTGGGCGACTCGCTCTGTGTCTAAGTTCACCCTAAAAACATGCTTTTTTTCCACACTGAAGTGCTCTGATAGTCTCAACAAGTGTCTGACAACGTACTAGAGAGGAGAAATGAACGAAAGTATCTGTATTACCTGCCGATCGCTATGTTTGGTGTCAGGTAGCGGAATCTCTCAGTGGTGTTTTGACACGAGTGTTCAGACTTTGAGGCTATTTAATGTATTTCTGTGAGATCAGTTGAGGTGCTTAAAATTTACTTTTCCACATAGCTGCAGGAGGTTGATAGTTTAAGATACATGACAATAACCACATCAGTGTCAGCAATTCTAACAAAACCGGGACAACCTGATGAAAATATTTTTTAAAACTAAGACAAGCCGACATTTTTTTTTTGCCAGAGCAAATTGAACATAAATTCTCACATGGGCAGCCTCTCAGTCAGTCTTTTATGACTAAAAAAATTGTTGCTTTCTTCTTATCATTTTTTCCAAAAAACACTTCAGAGTTTGACTAAAAATGCAAACGCATCTCCCCTTCTGCAATTTCACAAGCTGCTCCCTTTAAAAAAAACACTCTAAAGTTGGCGTTAGTGAGCCCTGTTTGAAATATTTAGTGCTTGACTGCACAGTTTACATCCAGTCTGTCTGCAAAGTAAACTCTGCTGTTTTTCTCCCCGTGTTGTCTCAGTAATTTCTCAGATGAAGCCACTGAAGAGTTTTGCTATGTAAAGACGCATGCCCACCCTATAAGCATAAGCTCAATATGTAATCCCACTCCTAGATCTCGCCATGCTGAACCTTATTACCACACGCACAGCGCTGTTGATAAGACAATTAAGTTGTTTGTGAAAGACGAGAGATTCTGAAAGTGTTAGAAGGAGCAGCTTGACAGGCATATAGGGGAGTTGGTAGGATTGAGCAGTTTTCCCCAGGTGTGTGTATAAGTGGACTGGGCAGCCAGCCATGTCTCCCTACATTACTGCACCAGTAACAGCAGGGGACGGTCGACAGACTAAATCTCCATCTGAATGTAAATGTGACAGAGCCACAGCCCTGCTGTGGATCTAATCAAATTGCTGGCCAGGGAATAGCACACGTACAGGCATGTGTGTGTGCGTGTGTATGAACGAATATATACTGTAACTACACATGCACTGAGAAAGCCATGCATTCAGACACACTTCTCCTGTTCTTCACCTGTTTTAAAAGAAATAGAGCACTGCAGTGGTGTGAGTGTGCGTGAGAGAGAACATGTTTGTCTCTGTGCGTCTATGAGAGCTTGTTTGTGTTGAAGAGGATTTGAGGCAGATTCAGGTTTGGTCTCCAGAGGTTTCAGCATGTTTGTGTTTCTCTTTGTAGCAGTGAAACGAAGGGGGGCGATAAACACTGGTCTTTTAACTTTGTAACATCATAAAGTGTGTTTGTTTGTGTATTTCTATAAACACTGTCCTCATTTTCTCGTGCCTCGTAATGGAAAGATGGCAAAATCAATAATAAGCAAGACAATGAAATATATTCCTTTTTATAAATTTTGTATGGTGTACCGTGAAGTGTTCTCTTGTTAGATGAACAAGTTTAAGAGGCATTTTTCCCATCTTATGAGAAATGTTGAAAGTGGTTATTGCTTCCTGGTTTGATGCTAAACGTTTTTCATCTTGAACAAATCAAGGTGGTAATCTCCCCTCCTGTTTCAGATCTGTCTTTGTATCTTTTTCTCTTGCCAGACAAATTTTACTTAATGCTTGGAAGCTTCCTGCTCTGGTTTACACTGATCCCACTGACATCCTCTAATAGATTACTTACTTCTCCTTGTCTCTTACCTGTTTTCCAGCCAGAAGTCCATTCTGCAGAGCCCAGGCAGACAGCGTGTTCAGGCCTTTCACCACATGAGCTTTGGGGACCAGCCTGGAGAACACAACAAGAACTAAACTTGATATTTTCTCCAACAACAAACACAGAGATTGAGAAAAAGGAGGATTTAAGATGAGCATCAATGTTTCTGTCTTTAACAGAAAAGGCACGCACAGCAGGCCGTCCTCCTGCTAAGAGAGCTGAAGCCCTGCATTCTTTCATTTGTGTTGCTTTCAGTGGACACTTTTCATGTCTTTTTCTGTAAGTGGTGTTCTCACATTGGGAGGGATGTCACAATTAGAGATTTTCTTGTTATTTTATTGTCAAAAAAATTATAAGATTTTACAGTTTTCATGATCATTATGAGTTTTGTCTGATGCAGATATCTTTCAACAAGGTTGTATAAATGAGAAGCTACTTACTGGATCAACTAGGGTTACTTAACTTGTTTCCAGATAAAAGATAATCATCCATGTAGTTTATATTTTTAAGCAAATATAGATATATATGTTTCAATGACACGCTTTTTATTTGTTTTTTTAGTGTTTTCTTATGAGAAGGTTACCTCTGCAAGTAGATAGCATTGGCTTCTGGGTACATGTCTTTTTTAAGGTTGTTACTGAGGTCCACCAGCACCTTGAAGAGACAAATCAGATAGAGAGGAGGGAAAAAATATGAAACTGTTATTTATTTATCTGTTTTGTAATTCAGTTGTGTTGTACCTTACAACAAACCCAAGAAATTCAGAATAGCAGTTTAAGATATGAATGGTTAATATATTTTCAAGCTGACAGAAGAAGGTACCCATAAGAAGTTGTTAGTGGGATAATGTAAAGTTGTATAAGCAAGTTTATTCTGCTTCAGTATTAAAGGTCCATTCTGCATTGATGTAATGAGGTATTCTTGATCCTTCCCATCTATCCTGAACTTGCACTGGGTACAAGAAAACTCAAACCTGCTACTACAGCCAGGTGAATGGGCATCCTTAAGATTTAAGAAAATGGTGCCTGCTAATTGATTGCCTGAAGAATTAAATACGGCACAGTTAATTTGAACTTTATTCCTCAGACAGAAGCTTTACAATGGAATGGAATAAAGAAACCACAAAGTTATTATAATTCACTTAAATGAAATGTGCATGGATTAACTTTGATTTCCAGAACAAAACTCTAAACAACGAGCAAAGTCAGCCAAAACTTCAGATAAAATTATGTTGACATAGCCGAGTGAAAATGAGAGAAATTGGGATATATCTATTTTAATGAAATATTTAAGGCAGGCTATAAATCATTGATGAAAAAGATGTCCTCATTATAGGAAGAAAAGAAACTATAAAACTTTCTCGCTCAGTATGAGAAAAAAGCAAATAATCAATTTTATTTGTATATATTGTCAAATTTCTGAGTTTTAATGTAACATTATTCTTCCTGCTGATGTAACGAATGGCAACAAAAAAGAAAACAACTTCCGATGCTCATATACATAATAAAGCAAAAGCAAATAAATAAATTACATATAGAATATAACTAATATTTACTTCCATACTTGTCATCAACATATATACTTACTGTACAATACTTAAAGCTTTAATGTGTGTCTCACAACCATTCTGAGTATTTACTGAGGAAATTTCAGACATAAAATTGTAAAACTGAAAAATGATCAACTCCCCTGTGTTGTGGCTACTGATAAGATAATGAGGAATAATCTGTAAGATCTGTTGCACAAGTATTACCTGAATCTGCAAACCAAACACTGAGGAAGATGAAAACCTTGAGAGCAAGATTTTTTAAGAAAAGTCTCAGTATCATTTAAAAACTTACCATAAAACTATTTAGGAACCTGGATGAAACTTCATCACAGAGCCTTAAAGGCTTATAAAAATGGTTGGTAATTGATTCCAATCAGATGACATGTGAATTTAAATAATATTCACATAATAATTGAAATAAAAAAAATATCTGGAGGCATTTCTAGCTTTTAGCTCCTTATGGTTTGAATCCAAAATGGATATTTAATCCAGCTAATAAACTGTCCCATTACCTTTCCTTGGAGATGAGGTTCCATTTTTTCTCCATGAATTCATAGTGGTCTCTGTGAACACAAATAAAAATCAGACTGGCAGACTGGGCTGCTTCTGCGTGGGTCATCACCTGCAAACAAAACCCACATTTAGATCATCAGGACAAATGAACTTGTTTGACATTATTCTTTTTGCATTGTTTGTAATAACAATTCTGTGTCATGCCATGTGATGTACCTGTGCTCCCAGAGGTAAAGGTTCACAGCTGTGAGGTCTGCGGCTGCCATACACCACTCTGTAGCCAGACTGAAGGAGACGTAGGCCCAGAGAGCGCCCCAGGTCCCCAGTCCCAAATATGCAAAGCACCTCTGGTTCAGGAGCCCCTGCCATGTCCATGTGATGCAGCAACACACTACCTTGCTTCTTCTCTGATCTGCCACTTTCTAAAGTCATGTTTGGATGCTCAATGCTCACTGCCATGTGGTTAAATTGCTGTGGAATCTGACCTGTACGTCGTCCCTCCCTCCCTGTCTTTGATCTTTTTTCACTGGTTTAAGAGTAAGTGTTTGTAGGTGAGAGTGCGTGTGTGTGTGTATTTGTGTGTGTGTGTGTGTGTGAGAGAGAGAGAGAGAGACAGAGTGTAAGGTGCGGTGTATTTGTCAATTGCACCTGTAAAAGCTGAGAGCATGTGTGTTGGAGTGTGCAGGGTATATCATGTGATTGTAAAGTTGTCACTGGAGTCATCTCTCCACCAGACAAATCCAGAATATTTACTCACTGTTTTTTTTATCTTAATAGTATCATTATGTTTTAAAAAAAATCTTCCTTGTATTTTTTCAATATTATCTGAAATCTTAAAACCTTGATTTATAACTTAGCACCACAGAGACCCCCTTTGCACTCGATGATGTTATCCTCAGATCTACGTTTTATAACTTATTTAAAAATAAGTAAAGGAAAAAATGGATCATCTTTGTACCCCAGCCAGAATTTGACTTTCATATTTGACAGAGGGAAAAAAAACCTTATGCAACTGCTTCCCAGGGTTGCCCTCGTTTTCCGTTTCCTTTGTTTCTTTTTCCTCTCTTGGCTTGTCGAAATATATCTGACAATTTCTTCAGTAAATGCTCTGAATTTCATAATGCGTCACAATATGTAAATAAAGATTATTCTCCCTTATTTTCTCTTATTTCATAAAGCTACAAATTCCCTTTGCAGAAGGAATGAACACCAGACATTCGAGTCTAAGTCAACTGAGGTAAGAATCAGCACGTGTTTGTAAATGGTAAATGGTAAATGGACTGTACTTGTATAGCGCTTTTCTAGTCACAGACCACTCAAAGCGCTTTACATGACAAATCTCATTCACCCATTCATACCCATTCACACAGCACCTTTATTGATACATACTGGGTGCTTTGGAGCTAACATTCACAG
>JAVQJG010020455.1:0-7500 GCA_036024015.1 Craterocephalus amniculus | reverse complement strand
CCCCATTTGCTCCAGATGTTCCAATGTTTCAGTGTTTCTTGGCTTAGCTGTTTGTGCTTGGACTTGTGTCATGGTAACAATGGAAAATATGTGTTTGAGAAATGAGAGACTTATAAAAACACTCTAAATGAAAGACGTTTAGATAACAATCAGCAGTGACACACAAAAGGCAAGTTTGCAGTTTTTCTCCATGCAGAGAAAACAGAAACTTTTGTCACTATTGTTTCATAACTGAGTAAAACATCAAATTAAACTGTGAAAAGCAAAATGTGAGAAGGAATAGTGTGGGTCATTTAATGTCCTCTCTGACATTGGCGTGACTACACAGCTGGCTGCATGGAAGTTTAATGAGAGAATAGTCTGTATACAATAATGAAATATTTCAGGTGCATAAAGAAAATAGTAACAGTAATTCGAGGAGTATGACATCATTGCTACACGTTGGAGAAAACCTGTGAAGCTTTCAGCCATGCAACACTATTCTGTAGGTAATTTCTGTTCAACTGCTCTCTTATAGGGTTCAACGAATCTCTAAAAAGCCGAACTGGAAAAAGCAGCAGATGCCAAAAGTAGAGGGAAATGACTACAAAAAGAAACAAAATACTGATCAGTTTACCTCCTTCTAATTTGTTCTTGTTATTTCCCTGTCACATGTAAAACACATGTTAAGTGACTTTGACTATTTTTTATTCATTTCTAAATTTTTCTAATCGTTGTATGTGAGTGTATCATTGTATAAATTCGATTTTTCTGCTGATTCGTGGCACGGTTATTGTTACAAAAGAGAAATGGTTCTCAACTAACATACCTGTTAAAAAAGTAAAGATAAAATAAAATAAACTCCTATTAAGCGATATTACCCAACACGGCTGCCCATTACACACTCAGGAACAGGCAGAGTAGGAAAACAATTTTGTCCCCTAGGCTATGTCTGGACTTATCTACCCACTTAGGCTCATAACTGGCCCTCAAAGTTAAAACCACCACTGGCTGTATGGTTGTGCAGTGTTGGGGAAAGAAAAACAATTTTATACGTAAATTTATAAGTGCATTTTAAATTTCTTTCTTTTTTTTACACAATGATTTCACACATGCTGTGGTAATTTTCTAACTTGTTTTACATTACCCCCAATCCCTACATGTCTGTGTTTTCCTCTGGCAAGACACTAAACCCCACATTACCTCTGTGTGTTTACTGGCTTTGTGTGTATAATAGAGAAAAAGCATTTTCTTTTTTTTGGCTACGGTGGGAGACATTTTATACATTTACATTACAAGACAGTCACCATGGGTACACTACTGGTCTTTGTAAGGTACAAACTACAAAGTACAAATAAGTACCACCTTTGAGGGTTTAACCCTGCAGTGAACCTTTGTATAACTAAAGGTACAATGTGGTACTTTTTCGTCTCTGGGAGTGTGCTCTGTTGTGTCTCTGATTTTTCTGATATAAAAGGGGTGCAGACTGCATTCCATGTACAGTTTTAAATCAGGGTTAAAAACTTTTCTATTTGCAGCCTTTTATGATGAGTGATTTTTTTTCTTCAGAGGGTTTCTTTCTTTCTTTCACGTCATTATTTTGGGATTTTACTTTTGTGTTTAATTCTTTTTATTGCTTCCTGCACCCTGTTTCTAATGTTTGTATGTAAAGCAACTTGAATTGTCATGCAGATAAAATGTGTTACACAAATATACTCGCCTTGCCTTGCCTTGTTGCTCCATCATTGAACACGCTTGTGTATTTTAAACACACAACCAGGCTCGGACTGGCAATCTGTGATTTTGAGCATTTGCCAAGTGGGCCGCCGTGTGTCAGACGTGCTTTTGGGCCGGCCCACTCAGGTTTTCACCGGCTCCGCATATCAGCCCAGATATGTCAAGTTGCCACTCGCAAAATGAAAACATCTACAACAGCGTAATGTTGCGACGAGCAACATTTATACCCCTCACTTCGGGTAGCCTATACATCTTTGTCACGGTGAGCACATAGCGTGATTTTATTTTTCGTTTTTCTTTTTCAACAGTAAAATCCTGACAATAAACTGAAATATAATAAAGAGTACTTTTTATTAGTTAAGAAAAGATTATTCGTTTGTATCTGGTGGATTTCTGTTAAAAGTTTTAGCGTCATCGGGCCAATAGTGGGCCGGTCCAGAGGTAAAATGCCAGGGCCTATTTTTTTCCCCCAGTCCGACCTTGCACACAACAGTGGTTGACACAGCCATGTTTACCTTTATTTTCCTTTCACTTCTCAGATCTGGGAGCGTGCAGAACCACTGGAATGAAATCTACCACTTTGTTGAACATCTAGCACAAAAATTCATAAGGTAAGCACCAGATGTCCGTGGGAAATCATGTATTAAATATTGATTACTGATCTAACAGAGCGCATTTGTCTACTCTCTTTTCCCCAGCCCACAGTTGCGGATGTCCTTCATCGTGTTCTCCACTGGGGGACAGACCTTGATGAGCTTGACAGAAGACAGGTGGATGCAGAGCCTTTCATAATGCAAATAATTCTTTGCTTCTCTATCATACAGCTGAAAGCAATGAGTGTAACAGCAGATTTGGACAGAGGTCACACACAGTTATGATCAAAAACTTTTATGGCCAAGAAGAATATCCAGGCAGATACTTTCCCTTGCTGTGATCTGTCTATAGTGTCATCGGTCTGGACAACTACTTAATCATGAATTTTTCTGACATATTGTGGGCAGTTTGTGGAGCTGTCTTTCCTGAGAAAATTATTTAGCAGTTTCAATGCTTCCTTCATATGTTTTCCAACAAGTGGCTAATTCCTTATCTGTGTGACAGTGTTGCAAGGCTGTACAGTTTAACTGTTTAATTGTATTGTTTTGTTACATGTTGCATCCATTTTCTTACTATTACTCTGTTTTCACATCAAGGTGGGTCTGTTTTGGTTAAAGGAAACATGTTCACAAATGCATATGACAAAGTAAATATTAAACCAGGTATCATTATCAAAAATGTTCTTCTTCATGCCTGCACAGGGAGCGTATTCGTAAAGGTCTGGAGGAGCTCTATGCAGTTCGTCCAGGAGGAGACACTTTCATGCATGAGGGCATCCTCAGGGTAAGCTGACAGCATCCGACTCTAAGCTGGCACCGGCTTTGTCTGCTATGGATCCAGAACGTGAACCATACAATCCAGAGCATTAAACAATTGTTATATAAAAGCAGAGAGGAATTCCTTCATTCACTGCATCCAATGGGCTGATGGACGCCGTTTCAATCCAGTTCTTCTGTCTTCACAGGCCAGTGAGCAGATTTACTATGGAAACACAGAAGGTGTGTATTACCTGAATCTGGGTTTTTGCATTAACATGTAACAAAAATCAGTGGTCTGTGACAAAAAAACTCACATATCACCGATATGTTCATAACCGATCAAACAGAACAAGTTCTTTACAAGATAGCAGCCGCAGAATTTATTCGGAGACCTGGTTACAATTTCAGCCATTGTGGAACGTTATTGGAAAAAAAAAGATGAGCTTGTTTTATTTAACCTTTCAACCATGTTTGCTTTATTTCCGTACAATGGGGTAAAAATTTGAAATGCACACCATAAGAGATATGAGCCTCTGGGCGTAATCAATTTACTATTGCTTTTGTTTATTATAAAATTCCACATGGAACAAATGTCAAAAATATATAACATCAAACCTTATCCAAGTAATGAACAAACACAGGCTCCTCCTAGCATCTGTCAAGCTGATAATTAATTGATTTTAATCATTTTCCTATGGCAATAAAGCAGGAGAAGGCAAGAATGGATACGATGAAATATTTTAAGTGACTCATTTTCCTGTTAACAAGCAGCATTGAGCAGGAAGAGAGGAGGTAAAGTTGAAGCCCAGGAAAACATCCCTTGTTTTAAGAAGCTTGATGTATTTTTGAAAATAATTTTGTGGAATGATATGTTGAAAGAAAACCTTTTTGTCCACATTCAATGATCACATAATTGGAAGAAAAACAAGAATCTTCAAATCTTCCACTCATCATACTTGGAGCTTGTGTTGCAGTCATACTGGGAACAATCGAATGGGACGATTGGCCTCATGTAACACAAAATATCAACACTCTTGATTATGTTGAATTCAGGAGATAAGTGAGTAAAAAGGCAGTTTTTGTAACCAAATTCCCATTTGTCTGTAGGTTATCGTACAGCCAGTGTTATCATAGCTTTGACAGATGGAGAGCTGCATGAGGATCTCTTCTACTATGCTGAGAGGGAGGTGAGTAAAAAAAAAAGCAAAAACTCAGACTATGACCAGGTGAAACACACCTGAACATCTGACGGATCAGATGAAATGCTGTCATGCATCAACACTTTCATCTTAAAGGAAGAGCATCTGCTGCTGGAATCTAATAATTTATCTGCCCCCTGACCTTAGAAGCACTGGATGTTAAGCAGTGAAATACCTTCAGACGCTTGTTGACAGCAGAGATTAAGTAGTTCTTAGGTTCTCAGTAGCTGGATATGTTCTTGGAAAATGTGTGAGGTCTTTTGCCATTTAGTGTGATTGTGAACGACGTATTCTGTGTGACATTCTTTTGTTTTATGACATCTGAATAACATTAATCCGTTAAAGTGCATTGTTGCCCAAATTGTTGTAAAACAAACATGCTCCTTTTTTGCCTTGGATAATGTTTGTGGAGGTGTAATTGGACCCAGGCGCTGAGCTTCTTCCTGTTTTTTTGCGTTGAATGTGTGTGCATACCTGACAGGCCAACCGCTCCAGAAGTCTGGGTGCCTCGGTTTACTGCGTAGGGGTGAAAGACTTCAATGAGACACAGGTGGGTGTTTTTAGAGTTTCATGCTCATCACACTTTAGCTTGAGAGCAAAAGTAGTGTTGTAAATGTAAATTAGCTTTGGAAATGAAAACTGAATCAGACACTGCAAGTTTCCAGCAAGTCTTTGAAATGTATTTCCATGTGTTTTCCACAGAATTTTCCACGTTTCGTTGTATGTTTGTGTCCCATTAACCAGCTTATTTCTTGTATTTGTTTGGTATTAAAAACTGTAACTTTTCCTTTTAAAACCAGGTTATTTAGTCATTTTGTTCAGTCTTATTTATCACTTTTTTAGTGCCATTTATCGCTTATAATAATTTCTTTCCTTTTAGCTGGCAAAGATTGCTGATAGCAAAGACCACGTCTTTCCTGTAAACAATGGATTTGAGGCTTTGCAAGGGGTCATCGATTCAGTAAGCATTCATTGATGCCAGCACATTTACACAGCACAAATGCTGCCATGGGAAGGTCTGCAGGTGTCATTTTGATTAAAATGACTTCTTCAAGATATCTCCAGTTTCTCTATCATTTTAATAATCCATTGACATGCTTAACAAAAACCACGTAAGAAATAGGGCAAAGTGGAGCATGGCCATATTTCTTGTATGGCTCTCGTTAGGAAATCGGGCAAAACGGAACTCAGGGGTATGATGTGAAGGTTGGCATCTGGAAGAGTTTTAGAGCAGACTGAAAGCTGTTGCCTCTCATTCACGTGAGTGTGGGTTGTGGGTCATTAATCAGTCTTCCTCCTCTTTAGAGGTCACCAAAAGTGTGCTCTTGGGCAGCAATATATAGTCTGTGCAGCGCTTTTGCAGAGTGTGAATAGAAGTAACTCTTTATGTGATTAAACATTAATAAATAAACACATAAATACTTATCATTGCTTATCCCGATTATTTTAAGTGGATGAAATTGTGTAACAGACAAACACACATACTCTAAAGTGAAAATAGGTTTAAAAGCCCAAAGTTATTCCGCATACACCGACCAGGACTCTTCTCTCTTTGTTTCCTCAGATCCTAAAGAAGTCCTGCATCGAGATCCTGGCAGCAGAGCCCTCCAGCATCTGTGCAGGAGGTACAGCAAGAAAGATTTCCCTTCTGTCTAACTTCCTCAGGCCATTCGCTCACCAGAATTTGACACAACTTTATGATACAGCTTGATAGATTTCTTTGTGTCATATCTAGACCTTTTTGTCCTCCAAAGTTAAAGCTGTTACTCCTACATTTCTTGTAATCTGACCCTGTAGGTTTGTTGTTTAAGTTAGATTCCGAAATGACTTTAAGTTATTCTTATAACATCAAGAACGGACATGATCGTTGTTCCTCCAGTCACATGGAATATGTTTCAGCAAAAGGACTCATGTCAATCAATTAAACCGCACAAGTCTAATAGATCCTAATATTAGATCAAACTCTTATTTTGATTAGTTACATCATTCTGTTTGGATGAGTTATTAGGACAAAGCTTGTAAAAAATTGTGCCTTTAGCAATATTTACCTGCACACTGGTCATTTCAATAAGCTTATCAGTTGTTGTTCTCAACATCTGTATTAAACAAAATCAAATTGATAAATAACCTTACAGTGACATAAATTGTATGTGTTTGTCTTTTTTCCATCCAGAGTCCTTCCAGGTTGTGGTGAGGGGAAATGGTTTCCTCCACGCCCGAAATGTTGACAAAGTCTTGTGCAGCTACCGAATCAATGACACCTTAACAAAGAGTAAGTGAACATCAAACTGACCAAATATTCCTGACTGCATCAATATTTTAGCTCTACATAATGACAGCTACTTTAGCTGTTACTTAAGAATGAAATTGTCCGGATAAACGGTTGAGCGAACGGCGTCAGCTGCAGAGCAGGAATCTTCTTTCATCAAACATGCTGCTGGTATTGTGGCTTTTTACAAACCACACATTGTATCCTTTTATAGCCTAAAAAAGGGCAAAAGGAAGAGATAAAAGAAAGGCAGCACCACACATAAGGCAGGGAGAGAAAAAAATTCTGAAGAACCCAGCCAGATTCCCCCTGCTCTTTACAAGCATCTCACTGTAACAGTAAAAAAAATCATTCCCACTATGCAGCTTCAGAGGCTGCAGAAGGTATAAAGTAAGATACTTACCAGCACCCAGGCACAATAAAATTGCTTCTCTGAACTAAAATGAAAAGGGATGTTTATTTTTTTCAACCTTATTTGGTCTCAATGTTCCAGATTTGGGTGGATCTTTTTTATCTTGAAAATGAGATTTTCTCTAAATGTTTATCACTATTTCCCATTATGGTTAAGATTGATCATATTTTAAAAAGCATTGACCAAAGTGATGTGCAACTACATCAATATGGACAAATCATACAAACAAAGTTATTTTGAAACGTTTTCTTTTCAGTTAGGCTTTAAAACCAAGTCAACAGAAATCCCTTTAATGCCCACACAATGTACTCATTGAGAGACTTTTCACATGCCGTGCCCGGGAACGATTACTCCTGAGTTGTTCACATGCCAGTGCTTGAACCAGGCTCGGGCACGCTTGGTAATGTCGGCGCCAGAACACTAGGTGGCAGTGTTGAGGAAAGTTGGCTGATAGTGAACAACCGAGGAAGAAGCAAAGCCTTACGTCTTCAGCACAGTATATCAATAACAAAGCGAACTCGTCTTGTTACTTAGTATTTTCTTCTCCACTAT
>JAVQJG010020444.1:0-11095 GCA_036024015.1 Craterocephalus amniculus | reverse complement strand
CAAGAGAAGTTAAAATATACTGTGCAGATTTCATTCATAGATACATGAGAAAAGGAACGTTTTTAACCTGGATTTAAAAGTGTCTACAAGAGCCCAGTAAAACCATTTAGGCACTCAGTCCTACTATACTTGCATGCACTGTCAGTTCTGCTCCTTATTTATGCATCTCTCAACTTTACTGAGCTGGAGAGTGTAGCAGATATTGAATATGGATCAATAGATCACTCCCCAGGATGCATACTGTCAGCCGACTGAGCCCTCAGGCAGATGCCAAGCCTTTGGTCACATTTGCATTTGGAGATAGAAAATAACTACTGCTTGTCAGAAAGTGGGGAACAGTATGGTCTATGTGTTTTTTAACAAAACTGGCAAATCTAATATATATATATATATATATATATATATATATATATTTACATATGGGCTCTGGCACAGCGGTGAAACACTCAGAGGCACCCTGCATTTCAATTATAATTGCCAAGAAGGAAAGACAATTTAGAGAGAATGAGGTTTTAAGAGCCCCATAAAATATTAACTAAGGCAATGACTGTATAAGCTGTGAAGCCATAATTTAGGTCCCTGACTCTGCTTCCATCATCTTCTCTTCAAACTTCAAGTTTTAACACAACATATATTTTCTCTTGTGCAGTCTGAAATTTTAGCTGAATTAATCCAACTTTATCTTTGGTTATTAACCAAATGACATGTTAGACATTTTCTCTTACACTTGACTCTGATATACACTCTTCTGCTTTCTGACCTTCATGTGTCTGGGCTGCAGAAATATTAATATGAAGGTGGGGAATGGTACTGTAAGCTCTAAATGATATAAGGTTGTATCTCAGGTTAACAGATCCAAACCTTCTATGAATTAAAAAAATAAATGAACAATATTTGCTTTCAACCAAATTTTAATGAAGCATTTTCCAGAATATTCAGTAATGAAATTACTGGTCATTTTGTTTTTGGCTTCAAAGTTGTTGGGTTTTTTTTGTTTTGTTTGTTTTACAGATTATCATCAGAAAATTCTAACATTATTAAAAGAGGCATGTTTGTTATGCATTTTAGTTTTTCTTGAAGAGCAAAACAGCATTTTAACGCTATTCCTTTGTTTGTATATGTCCCCAAAGAAGCTTGTGATATCAAAAATAATTTGAAGTTATAACTTTTTTTGTTTCTCAATAGTGAGGTGTGATTGTTCTTTTTGTAACTACTAGCACAGAAAAAAGTTGGGTTTTTTTTCAGATTTTTTTTCAGTGGATTTTCCACATTATTTTGAAAAAAATCCCCAGAAGTCATCAACTAAATCCATCTCAGTCTGGTCAGTCACTTTTATCCGCCGTTTGTCGCGGGTTTACATTTGTTGATGATTTCCAGCAAATATCTGTAGGCTACTTGGGTTCGTGTCCTGTTTTACCCAAAGAAGTTCTCAAACTGATGTCAACTTGTTTCTTATTCTCTTGTATTTTGTGTCTTTGTTTTCTTAAGTTGTACAGCTTTAAGCTCTCTTGGTCATGGGGTATGGTGAAATTTCATGAGAAAAAGGTTACCAAAAAACAAAAAAAGAAGCAATTACAGGCAGATTGAAACCTTCTTTCTCCAGGATGGCGACATACAAACCAGTAATCACAACATTGCGTAAATATGAGGAATATGGTTTAGAGAATAATAACAAAACATTTCTGTAACCACAAAATCCAGAGCAACAGAAAAGGATAGATGACAAAAAAGTAACAGAAAGAGTCATTTACAATTTCTCATGGTTGGTCTTGAGATAATTTGATCTTCCTCTTGTTATAGTTTGTCAGCACGATAGCTTTAAACCCAGGATCTTTTCCTTCTGTTACAACACCCAGTTCTGTACAATGGAATGACTCATTCTTGCTGATAAACTAGTCTTCCAGAAAACTGCACAGTGAGATAGATAAGACTGGACAGAAGTAATTTACCAACAGGACTGTACATCTGTCTGATTAGAACAATCAGTAAAACCAATCAGTACATGAGCAGGCAGTCCGCATGTGATCAGAGAGGTTACCATGGTATTAACCCAGTCATTCAATGTGGAGGTGCTATCAACGCAGCGAGACACAAATACAAGCCAAGTAAGTGGCTTTGGAAAGGGTATTAACCTGACCTGCAATCTCAGAGGTCCGACAGTGCATGAGAAGGACAGAATAAAAACTAGAGAAGGAATGAGACAGTGAGGCAGCAGGTTTAATGAAAGCGTTGTAGTCACAGCATCACTGCACTTCTAAGCATGCTGGCTGTATTTCTGCATGCAATGATGAGCCAGTCCTTTCTAGATATATGATAAATGTACCTCTGTTTTTCATATGCAGCATACCCTATAATAACATCTAAGGGACAAGGACTTCGTATGACTGCATACATGATTCACTTTTGTTTTCCAGCAAAAAGTTTGAAATGTATTGGCAGTGTGACCGAAGCAGAATATAGTGACTTCTAACAGTCTGAGATTTCGTTTTTTTCTTTGGCGAAAATAAAAATAATAACATATATCATCTGATTTTTCCAAACGGAAGGGCACAAAGGGGCATATCTAGTTATTGATTGATCTATTTGTATCATCTAAAGCTATTGGTGTTGGTAAGCTATGTGATAACCAGCACAAATGGACTCAAAGGATACGAATGAGAGATCAACTCATAGTAACAGTTTATGTGGGTAATCCATTTTACCAACAAATCAGATTGCACATTAGCCTTTAAAAGTTTGCATACATCTATCCATCAGTCTTAGAGGTGTCAGCATTAAACGGGTGCTTGGGCTTTCTTTTTTTCCGAAGAGGATTCTCCAGGTTAATTCTCACACTCCTTTTGTTTTCAGTCAGCCTCCCACTGACTGGGCAGCATTATTAAGGTTTGTTAAACCACAATAGAGGAAACAGTTTTGGATCAGATGTGTAAATAATGACGCCTGAGTTAGCCATGTACTGTTATTAAGTAAAAGAATAAACTACTAAATTAACTTCAAGAATGAGCTTATTCTTTAGAAAGGTTAAAAGTAAAGCATAATAAAATTTATGAACAGAGCTGTTCCCCATCAGGTGAGTCTCATCATATGATAAAAACATTCTTTATCAACACAAAGAGGGGACACTTCTCCCAACAGCTCTGCAGTCTGAAACTAATTTAGTTTGAGCTTAGTAATGATGTATTTTTTAAACCAATTCAATTCTAATGCAAAAACTTAAAATATGTGCTATTTATGAGAAATGAAAAGTGTAAAAGGCATGGTATTATTTTTAGTCTGTCTTTAACCAGCAGTCTGTGATGTACTGGTATCCTGGTCACCTCTCACCTAATAGTCCACCATAGAAGATGGATGGATGGATGGATGGATGGATGGATGAGCTAAAATGCATGGAACAATATCCACACCACAAATTAAAATATGATGTTGAAACAAATCTTGAACTTATAAACTTATGAATTACAGAATTGTTTTTTAAACCGCAACTTGTTCCTTCAAATGTGCCCAAGAATTTTCATTTCCTCATGCCCAGCCTCAGCTGAATGTGACTGAGATTCAGAGGAGTCATCTGCATTAAGGTGTGACTGTGTCCATTTTTCGAATTTTTGTTTTTTATCCTGACTGCCGGTGCCTAGCATCTGAATGAGCAGTACTTGCTGCCTTTGCACAGGACTAGCAGACCTGACTGTTATATCTAGAAACAGAGGCCACTTTAACCCTACTGAAGTGAAACATCCCTTCCATCCGTCCCTTTTTGGTGATAATGATACTGTGTTAATACATATATCGAAACAGACAAATGGATACACTTTCCCTTTATTTGGGTAAAATCTTCTTTTTATGCCCCACCAATCCTTGAGAGCGACGTACAGAGTTTGCAAGTCCGTACCTACTGTCATCTTTGCTCCCGCCATTGGAACCACAAAAATTTAAAGTTTTCTCATTGTTTTATCTCCTTTATTGCGCTAATGGTATCTTCTAAAACAGTTTCATCAGCACACGGCCAGCGTTACAGGACATGAATCCCCTTAACAGTCTCAAAAAAAATTCCACAAACTTCTAACAAAAGCATCTCCTAATAGAAATAGATCTTGTTTTTGATTTTTTTTTTTTGTACATGCATAAACAACGTCTCTTTATAGAGTAACCTTCTAAATCTTTCTCACTATTTTACGTTTAAACTTATTCTTTTAGGAAGAGTGCCCACGGACAGGCCCTTGCCAGTTAAGGAGATATTATAGTCTACAAAACTCTCAATATGATGTAGTGTTGTTGCTGTTTCAATTTAAGATCTTCCGCTGAGGACATTCCAGCAAAATGAGACCCTTTAAAGAGTACTCATGCCCAAAGCTGCAGATTTCTGATAAGAGTTCAAAGTCCTCTTAATTGTAAAGAGAATTGTGGGGTTTTAGAAAGAAATGAGTCTTCAACATGGTGAGTGCAGCAATGAAATTTCCTCATATGTATTGGGGAAAATGTGTGTATGTCCATGAAGCCTACTTCTCCGGGACATCCACCTCTGTCTGTGCGCAGATCTGATTATGGTCCTTGATTGCGAGTGACAGTGTGCAGATTGAGTTGCACAGCCCCTCTAATTCTCTCTATTAATGAGTTGAGCTCCACACTGCTGCCCCGGACCCCATCTATTAATCACAATTTGTCATCTGTCTTGCGCTTGCCACATTTCCCCTCCCTTCCTACTTCCCCGTCTCTCGTCCTCTTCTCCTTCTTCCTGTCCAAACATTATCCCTTCTCTACCTGGTCCATTCCTCCCATCATCTGGTTTTATCTTTTCACCACCTTTTAACTACTCTGTACATTTGTTTCTCAGTCTGCTATGTCTTTCAGGATTTTTCCCAGTACATTTACTTAGCATGTGTTTTCTATCCTTTTCTTTTGCTTGCATCTCCATCTTCAGCTCTAACACTCCTTTTTTCCCTCCTGTGCTTGAGTCCTTCCATGGTATGGTCAAGCATACAGAGTGGGTTTTCTCCCTGAAAACCACATCTTAATTCTGCCAGCAATCCAAGGTTAAGTAAGCCCTCTTACATTGGTAAATAATGATTTATCACTTCAATTCATACCCATATTGTTGCTCCATAATTGCATTTTGTCACAGACAAATGCTACTTTGACAACCCTGAACAACTTAATTAAATATGCATTCTTTTCATTTTTCTAAGACACATTGTTTGTGACTGTATAGAAAGAGAGTCTGAAGTGCTGATGTTGGATGTGAAAGCGTGGCTGTTGCAGTGATATTGTATATTTCACTGTAACCGGGCAGCAGTAACATTTTGTCTGGACGGAAAGAGAAGAATAAGAGTCAAATTCATCACTTCTGCATCAAATGTTGAAGCAGAGTCCCTACTGAGCAACTGTGTCAGAAATTCTCCACCCCACACTGAACATTAATTAAAGCTCTAGTCTGTCCCGGAGCCTGCTGTTCCCATCAGGAAATCTGTGTTCTGAATCTCTCCAACATGGCCAACCCCGAGTAAAATCACACCGGCTGAAAAGCACACACGCACAAACATGCACATCTGGAACAATGCTGCAAATGTGCTGTTAAAATGTAATATTTTTAGATACAACAAATATACTTATACTGAATTTGACTTTGAATTGTTCAAATCAGGTGACCTAAAGTCAATGTCTTATAACATCATGATGCAAAACAAGATAAATGAATACTTATGGAAGAGAGAAATAAAGACGTATGGAAGAGAGAAATAAAACCGTGAATTTCTGCTCAAGCAAAATATGAGATAATTACATTTCAAACACCTCATAATACACGGTTCTATCTGCCACCAGAATCCACTCATTACTGTAATGTGAAATAGTTATATTATGTTGCCATCAAAGCTTTTAAAAAGTAAAATTCTAATTTGGGGAAGAAAAATCTCCCTTTTCTTCAAAGTCTTATTTTCTATGGTGCACCAAAAGACTAAATGATGGACTGATGGTGATACTGAGACAAGCATGACTTGAGCCGGGCCTTTTTGTATGGAGGTTAGATGTTCTCCTAGTTCATGTACAGTTCAGTTACTCCGCCTTCCTCCTACAGTTAAAAAGGTTAATTGTTCACTCTAAATTCTCCCTCACTCCCTCTAGGAGTAAGTGTGAGTGTCAGCATGAGTGGTTGTTTGTCTCCCTGTGATGGACCTGCAAAGTACAGACGACCTATCCAGGTAGTATCCTGCCTCCTGGCTTGTACCTGCTGGGATGAGCTCAAGCCCCAAATAACTATAAAAACAAAGGCAACCAGCTGCAAGGCATTTTTAATTCAACTCAACAAAAAGACTTCTGTTGTGTGAACATCATTAAGCGGAATATCAAAGTTATTATGAATTGGACAAACTTAAAACTAATTTTTTCCTCAACAAAAGGAGTTGTTTCAGCTCAAAAACATCAGTGAACGTGAATAGCCATCACTGGTTTCTTTGCTTATTTCAGTCTAAGAGAAAGAGATCTGTAAAGGTCGTAGGCGGCAAGACAAAACATTCTGGAAAAGCCAGAGAGTTTGGGAACAAACCCTGGCTCCTGAGTGTCAGCATCCTGCAGGTATTAGGCATTTCCCAGCCGCAACATACCTGACTCAGATTCAGACTTAACTAGCAGACCAGTGGAGAGCTTGATGTCAAGGGCAGCACAATTCTGCTAATTACCAGTTGATCTGAATCAGATAAGTTGCATCAGGGAAAGTCACAACACCTGCAGGATGCTTGTAATGTCAATGTAATGGTCAATGTAATTTGCACAACTTCAAACACCACTGGTGTCATAACAACTGCAAGTCGTTCAAAGCATTCATATGGGATGATTTGGCAAAAAAAAAAAATAATTACTGTCTTTTATTCAAGTAAAATGTTTGCTTTTGTATTCATAATAAGAAGCATTAATAACATAAGCATTTGGAGATGTAAAAATCATATTAAAATACTGGCAACTGAGTATTATGACAGAGATGTGAAAAGGAAATAATGAGATCAGCTATGCACATGTTGGAAAAATGATTCATACCCTTCTATTAAAAAAAAGGCTAAATTGTAATTCAAGTAACTGAAGACCAATGAGATCATGTTGCTGAACAGCAGAGGGCCAGCCCAGTATACCTGCCAACAGGTGCAGGAGTCTGATTGAGAGTTACAGAAAATACCTGATTTCACTGATTGTCTCAAAGGATTGTTCAACAAAATCTTATATTCTAAGTGATCTAAGTTTAACACTTTCCCCTAATTTTTTGTTTTTTTGAAAAAAAAATTCTATTAAACCATAATCAAGAATACATATATTTTCATGACTTTTTCATTTATTATTACTTCTGTCATCTTTAGCTTATTTCATTGACAGTTGTTTCATTCTTTAATGGAAGGGTAGGAATAATTTTGCAGATGCGCAAGTACATTTTTAATACTTGAGACCTTTCATGGCTGCAAGAAATAGACCTGTTTGCTCACAAGCATTTACAGGGTCATGTCTATATAGTGCACTGACTTATTTCAGATAAGCTTGCTACCCAGCCAATCACAACCAGTTACAAAATACAGATGTAGGAATCTGATTCTGTACTAAGATGACCAGCAGCGATATAGTGGGTTTAATCTAATATCAATTTGTGAGATCTATATGACAAGATGTCACTTAAGATAAAGACAGTCAGAAGTTCATTTTAGCCAACCGAACTGCCATTAAACTCACACCACCTAAGTCCCTCAAAGAAAATGTAATTCATCTCACAGCCTGAAGAAAAAAGAAGGATCTGGCAACCTGTTCTAATGGCTCCTCGTGTTCTAATGGCACCCTGACTGTCTCTGTACTGCTATTACTTCTCAGTTTTTACTTTCACAGTAAAAAGTTACAAATATTTATTACCACGGACTGTAAATGTAGGAAAATATCATCTCACTTTGCAGTCGATCCGTTAACATCGAGCATGCAATGTTTTTAAAAAAAGAAAGAAAAAAAGGAAAAAGAAATGGAACACACAACCCGTGACGAAGGACAGAAAGACAGCCGGGTTGGAAGAGAGCGCAAGGGATCATCCAGTATGGATGACAGGGGCAACAGAGAGAGGAGAGAAAAGGAGGGAGAGATAGTGAAGCGAGACATCGATGACCTTCTTTTCGCTCTTAAACCATGCTGTTCATGCCATTGCATCACTCAGAGACAAGAACACCTTCTTTACCCTGCTGCTGCGACACGGACATGACAGGGCTTTCTGATACACTGGACAATGCTTCCTTATACACACACACAAAAGTCCTTTTGAGGCTTTGTCTGATATATCTACAGAAAAACATCAGATTTTCTTGTCTTCCTAATTTGACATGTCTCATTAGGACAGATATTCTGCAAGTATGCTGCAACATCAGGTAGGGAGAATATTTAAAACCCCGACTGAGAGCCTATTCTGCCATTACAGGGTACAGTATGTATGAAGTACTGAGGAGTCAATTAGCACTTTATTTTATAATCATAATTATTTTGATGAAAATGACCCATCTTGAATTCTAAAAAGAAATAAGAAAAGAGAAAGAATGATTTGAATGGATCTTTAAAATGAACCTGCTCCTTGGCTTGTTTTCATTGTAACCATTCCATAAGGTGGCTCCATATCCCCATGAGATCACTATCTTGGATTTTCTTTTACAAAAAACTTGTAGCACAAAAAACTAAGCAGGCTGCAAAGAACTTCCATCCAAAACAATTTTACACAGAAATGTCCCACACAGCAGCATTTTAGTAATGAAAAACTCCCATATTATATATGATTAATAAATGATTTTTAAAAGTACCTATATAAAACCTACTGCACAAGATTAAAATAAAAGGGAAAATGTAGAAATATTGGAAAAATTCAAATAAACCAGAGCAAGTCCACTTCTTATTGCTTATCTTTTTAAATGGGTAATGTCAATGGAAATTTGTAAAGTCTATTTTTAAGAATACAGAGTAAATGAAAAAAATCCCTGCAGTGGAAAAGGGGCAAATATACATTACGTGTGTTTATGTCAGAAAATATTGATCCTGAGGATAGGATACTGCTGCAGATGTTTTCTGATGTTTTCCCCTGACCTGCTTATATATGGTGTTACATTAAAACCTTTTTCATTCACTTCAACAGTGTGTTTATTAATCTAGAGAGTCCATTGCTCTAATCGCGGGAGCTTATATTTACTGGCAGGCCCATGAACGCAGCATGGTGTGCAGTAAAACATGCTCTCCAAACTATGGAGCCTGGCATGTGTCAGTGGTTAAAAATAAGAAAGAAATAGTGAAAACTAATGAGTACAGATCATTAAACCATGCTCTCCTTTTTTTCAACCTGTGCTCAGTTTGATAACCTGCGTTCTCTATTTGATAATCACATGGATTGATAAATTGTATTTTGCAGTCTGTGCGCATGGATTGCCCTGGAACCTTAGTGGTGAGTTTGGAGACAACCAATTTGGCTAACGAGGATGTTATGTCAACATTAGCTGCTGTTGGTGTAAATTATAAACATTTTGACAATAAAACTAGCAGCTGTGGGCCATTTAATCCAAAATCTCAACTGAGGTCCCGTGCACACGGATTTCCACAAGCTTTTAAAAAAATCTTTAAACTGCATACACTTACTGGGCTCCGTACCAGTCTTTTCACTCTCACCAGAAAATTCTGTTCACTCTGCGTTTAGTGGGTGTATTTATCAGTTGGAGTCACATCTCTTCTGATTGATGTGATTGGCCAGATTTCAGCTCAAATCTGTTGACAGTGGGACTTGGCTTCTTCTTTTTTAACAACCTGGTGGAACTTTATTAAATCAAGGTACACAAACATTAACAATGTGGTAGTTTAAACGAATAATGAGCAAAAGTCTCGCAGCCAGGGAGCATCAGGAAGATTTTAAAGTAGAGTCCAGAAGATGAAAATATTACAGAAGCAAAGGTTAATATCAGCACAGGACTTGTTTGTTTGTTTGTTTGTCTGTTTGTTTATTCATTTATTTGTAAGGTACATGTGCAAAAAAACATTAAAAAGATGCTTTGCACCAGATTTAGCCTAGCTAATTTCCATCTACAGTCCCTGAGCAGATGAGTTAAAATATTCTGAAGAAAAAAAGAAAGAGGAAAAAAAACTGTAAAATTAAGAGAAGAGGGAAAAAAAGAAATATAAATGTTGATTTACGAAGATATGTCTGCCTAACAATAAAAACCACGAATATCAGCTGATATTTGGCTTACTTACTGCAACAAGCATATGAGCAAATTGGCTGACATGTTCTAACAAACTAGTCTTTGCTCCTTTTCAATGGAATAGGCAATAGAGAATACACTTTTTTACGTGAAAAGTTGTAAGAAAATCTTTGATACATTTGTAAAAATGGATTGAAATTTATTTGGAAGTGCATTGACCCCTTATGGACCCCCTATGGACCCCCTTGAAAACGAGATGTTGCATCTCAAGGGGCTATCCATTCAATAAATAAATTTAAATTAAATTTAAACTTAAATTCATTGAAGAAAGGGCTGAAAACTGTATTATTATTAAAATGTATTCATTACACACACACACACACACGCACACACACACACACACACAAACACACACATACTATAAATGAACTGAGGAACCAAATTGCCCCTATACAATAGATCAAACTGTTAACTTTTCCAGCAGAACTTTTTAGCTTTTCTGTAGTTTTCTTTTTTTCAGTGTTCATAACATCAGGAATGGTGAAGTAGCCATAGCAACAATAAGGCAGCCAGACATTTTTAGCACAGTGTCATTCTCTATAGAAAATGCATGACAAAAAATCAGTTTATTCCAGAAATTTTTGATTTTGCCTCATCACACTGGACATAACTTCAAGCTGACAGACACTTTTTTAGGGGAGAACTGTACATAGGTGAGATTAACTGGTCATCCATCTTCCTTCATTTGGCGTAGATGTGCAGTGTAAATGTGTGAAGCCATCCGTCTCACACCGGCTGTCTCATACAGATCTATCCATCTGTGTCCTTAATCTAAAGCCCCCCTCCCTGCGTCCGCTGCTGGGTCCCCACGTGCTCTGGCTCCCCGTCCGGTGGCGGGGGGGGGGGGGGGGGGGGGG
>JAVQJG010020429.1:0-12137 GCA_036024015.1 Craterocephalus amniculus | reverse complement strand
CTGTAGGGGGAGCTCCAGAGCGAGAAACTAGGCGACAGACGAAGAAGAATGTTGTAAACAGAGGCATCTTACGGTTGTCTTGAACAGGCTACGACTAGTTAGCATGGCTTCAAAGGCATCTAGTAAAAGTAATTATCAAAGCAGTATAAAAGCAAATACAGAATCGCAGAGTAAATATGCATATTTGTACAAACGGATTTACGACCGGCCTTATAGCGCTAGTCTCGTGTATCGCGAGACCTCCAAACCAAAACAAGCGCGAGCGTCAATGGGCTAAACTGCAAGCGCCGTTTCTGGTAGGGGGAGACACGATAGAGGAGGAAATGTCCGCTTTTTCATCAGAACAGGTCAGTCAAGCAAAATACTTCCAAGCAGCTGTATGATGATGATAATGCTGCATAGAGCCGCTTTAATGTTCTTCTAGTGGTTTGTAAATGTCTAATGCTTTGGGCCTTTTATTACTTTATCTCCTTTGACACAACCCCTCGTGGACCCTGAGGTCCTCTGGTAGTGGCCTTTTAATTGTTTGCAGATGTGAAAACCAAACTCTTCGGTGAAGCTGCGTTCCATGGCCCCAGACCGTGGATCAGCCTGCCAGAGGGCCTCAAGGCAGCAGAGACAGTTTTTTTTCTTTAAGCGGAAGGTCAATACCTAAGTTTTTAGTTTAGCCTTCAGCTGAATTTTACTGAATTATTTTTTTTTTTTTATGCACTTCATATTTATTCTATTAATACTTGTGTCAATTGTTCATTTTATATGTTAGTCTTTCAGTTACTGTAATTTATTGTACTGTTGCAAGTTTGTGTTATTTCTCTCTTACCTTATTTGGCCTGTTGCTTTAATTTTTTTACCATAAACTCCAGTGGTTTCCTCATGGGGATTTCTGGCACCGGGAGTTATGGCTGTGCAGTCTGTGGGGTTGCTGTTTTCTGTGGGGACTGCCCTTCTGTGGTTGTTCCTGCATTCCAACCCCATGGTGGTGTGGGCCTCTACTTCCCCTGATCTCGCTGGTTCCCTATGGCGGCAGACTTGACGGTGTTGCGTGGGCTGGCCTCCGGTGTGAACTGATTCCCAAAATATTGTTTCCTCACTACTCTCAAGCCAAGTTTTAAGAGACAGAAGGGTGTAAATGAAGCATAAGTATGATTAGATGGGTTTTATGTGTTGTATGTTTTTATGTTAAGCACTTTGTTACTTACCTGTATGGAAAGTGCTATATAAATCTATAAAAGTCGAATTTTGAATTGAGAAACATTTAATCAGCCAATCAACTGGCAGCAACCTAATGTGTTTAGACCGAAGACAAGGTCAAAATGACTTGCTGAAATGAGTAGAACGGGTTTACAGAGAATGATCTGAAAGAGAAAATATCAAGAATTAAAAAAATTAAGACATTAAGAAAATGCCTTTTTGATGTTAGAGGTCATAAAAGAACAGGCAAACAGGTTCCTAATAATATAAAAGCAACAACTTAAAAACAAATGCTTTGTGTCATGCACAAGTCATTGTTTGAATGGGTGAGTTTCATAATGCCTACCTCTATTTGCTGCCTTCTGTTTAATTTTTCACCTTCCAAGTTTAGACCTACCTGGGTTGAGAGATTTGTCAGTGCTGACCTGAGAACAGCAGCGTTTCCTTTGCCTTAGGCTGTATATACAAAACTCAGCCCTGCAGACGGCATCTGAATAGCAAAGACATTAGTCCCATTTATTACCCATCCTGGCCAAATGGTTTTTGTCCTTCACAGTAACTTTTTGGCAAACATTTCTAATTACAAAAAGACACTTTGTTGACCCTCAAGGGCATAGGCATGATGAGAAAAGATGTAGATATATCCTGGTTCTATTCTATTCAATCAATGTGCTTTTTATGGGCCGTGCCTGTCTTTCAGAGAAAAAGCAGAAGTAGCTTTACCCGCGACAACACATTACTGAAATGAGGCTGCATTATGCATCATACGATATATGTGAGAGGCAACAGAGCTCAGGTAGGCTACTAGTGTCTTGGTTGAAACACCATAACATAGTTTTGTATTTCTCTACCTGTAAAGTATGGTTTGGTCTTATTACATCTGACCTTTTTCACTTTGAAATGTATTTCTCTCTGGCAGCTAGTAAGACCTATTGATGAACTCCGGGAGGGCATGGGAGCGAAACTTGGTATTGGAGATATGTGCATGTCACTCTAATTGGTATCCCGCTGGTTATTATGGATGCCTTTTGATTGGGTGATGGAGCGTTGCCAGACTAATTGTCTGAAAGGTAGAGCTCTGAGCCTAGTGAACCAGACTAAAGACCCCTAGTGAATCCAGGTAAATGCTTGTGATCAAGGATTTGATAGAAGTAGAAATATCAAACTTTTACTGACTGTTCCACTGAAACAGCAAACAGACAAATACACAAGGGTAAAATGGACCAATTCCACCCACTATGAGACATTTGT
Source organism: Craterocephalus amniculus (assembly GCA_036024015.1). Taxonomy (NCBI): domain Eukaryota; kingdom Metazoa; phylum Chordata; class Actinopteri; order Atheriniformes; family Atherinidae; genus Craterocephalus; species Craterocephalus amniculus. The sequence continues at coordinate 9,695 of JAVQJG010020429.1, read as the reverse complement.
AATTGGCAGTACACTTTAAACAAAACAAATTAATCACTAGATTAAAACACAGCATTAAAATCCAGCAGCTTCACAAGCTTGACTCAAGAAGGTGCATTTCAGTGAATTAATGTAAATTTATGTTAACTTTATAAATGTTTTCCCTACAAAGTGTAAATTACAGTTGATTATTCTCATGTGCTACATCACAGTATAGCTGTTGGTTAATGAATTAGCCTACAGCAGGTAACTGTGGTTTATTATCATAAAACAGTATTTTCTGTCAAGTAGCCCTCCATTTCCACACGTTCACTGAAATCAGAAATGAGACAGCTTTCTATATTGATTTAGATCCCCAATTTAACACATTTGTATATGTAGAGTCAGGGGCTCCTGAGGGGATGATGCTGGGTGGAGAGGGAGAAAATAACCTTAAGAGCAAATCTGATTGAGGACACTTTTACCCCAGCCTTATCCAAGAAAATGGTAACAACTAATCTTTGAGCCTGTAGTGGTAAGAAATCTCAATAATAAACATGCAATCAGACTAATTGTCTTCAAACGTGCCCTGAATTTTATAGTTTGTGCATTACTTTAGAATCATTAAGAAAATGATGCAATAATTACAGACTTAATTTATTTTTTGTCAGTGAATGGTATCATGTTGGAAGAAGTGCAATGGCACGGGCCTTCTGTGGAGTTGCGTGTTTCATCGATCCCATCGGTCTCGATTTATGCGATCACAGAGCAGGACTCTTTGCAACATGTTAATACTTCGATGTAAGTGATATGAATAAAAGTTCAAAGTAGTGTTTGATTGAACCTCTTTAAAGTAATTATACTGTAGACACAGTCCAGTCCAATTATAATTCTATCCAATCTATTGCAATCCAATTAAACCAAATGATTTTCTGATTAAAATGAACTTTTCTAGAGTCCCTTATAAACCTGCTCCTAGCTACTCTGAACTCCATGAATTGGTGCCATAACCAATGAGTCCACACAAGCAGGAAAAGCCAGCAAAACATTTGTTTTTTTCTAGCTACAGTCACTATGGTTACTCTCCCTCACTGTTAATGTAGTCAGCCCTTTTGAAGCAAAAAGAGTCACCTGCAAAAATGATTGCTGCCAAAAACTGACTTCACAGATTGTTTGTCCAAGCAGGCAGTGATCACCTATAATAATCACTAATGTGGCTCAAAATTTCATCTGCAGAGCTTCATGTCAAAGACCTTCTGTTTTGTGGAGGAAATTAAATTAGATGACAGTTCTTCCTATCCTAATAAAACAAATAATGGACTGCACTGTTGTGCCAGTTTCTCCAGCTGCTTTCTTTAATGTTTCAGTGCCAGTGGAGATTTACAATTTGCTTTTCAGTTCACCTTTGTATGAAAGGATATGAGTCCTCCTGAGTAAGTGAGAATTCCTGTTCTTCCCAAACTACCTTGGCATTGTCTCACTGACAACTTGTTTTTGCTATTGAATAACTTTAACCACTTATGTATGAAAGAAATATTGAAGCACAGCACTGTGCATTTATTGAACTATAAGAGGAGAAGAATGATGGGAACATTATTCTAACAAACCCTGCTGCCACTGCAGTCTGCTTGTATAAATCAAAAGCTCCTTTTCATATAGATTTATTCAAAAATCTCTGTACATCTCAATTGTTCATTTTCTACTAACATCAATAACCTAAATTCACATTCTTCAAACAGGTATCTCACAAATAGTTTTTCCTCTTGAAATTAGAAATATAATTGTTTGTAAAGTGATTTGATCTTGTTTGGCAGTATATGCACAATGTGACATTTAACAAGACTCTTCTTTTACTCTTTACCTATAGCGCCAGCTCCGATATTGTTGTCGCCTTGAAAAATATATCTCCCATGTCACCCTCCAACACTTTTAGGGTCTTTGTGCCTGAACTTAACACCCTGTTAAGTCTGTCTGAAAACTGTTTACTCATTTTAAAAATGTTTTATCTCTACATCAAAGTATAGATTAAAACATTTTTAAAGTTGTTGTCAGACTCCATGATCTATAGTCGCTATGACAGCTTGGAAGAGATATTGCATCAAGTTGATGCTAACATCCGGTCACGTGTGGAAAATGAAGTGTGATCATGCATACAGATTTACAATCAAAATAGTGCATGTGTCCATATAATTATTTTTTTGGTCAAATATGTAGAGATTGCTATCAAAGCAAAATAAGCACTGCTAACACTAGTCACAGACTGTTATTCAAAACAGGAACAGCAGTGCCGTAGTCTTTCTGCGCTTGTTGTGATAATTTGTATTCGGTGGATCATTCAAGTTTGGACTGTGCAGCTAGAACCAATTCTCAACCATATGATTGGTTGACTAAAAAGTCACAATGGCACAATCACACCCGCACTTGTCTGAGAAGTTCAGCAATTTCAATTTACAGTTCGAGACTGTGAATGTGCAGAAGAAGTGAAGCACACTGAATAAGGTGGTTTTTTTTTTGTTTTTTTAAAGATGTGGCTCAGTATGTTTTTCTGTCTTGGTTGTTGATGCCGTTATTCAGACACAAATTGATTAATAAGGACTGTCCACCCAGGTTTTTGGTTTGAAGGACTTGTGTTCAATCAAATGACTGGATTTAAACTTGTTCAAAATGCTAAATAATGCCATTTGACATTGCAGTCATGCCCTGAATGTGCAGAACATTTTTATGTCTTCATGGCTGAAGCGGCACAAACTGTCGGAGTTAAGAGCCAAAGTCTGGGAGAATGATAAAGAATTATTGTATAAGTAACTAAAATTATTAGACTACATTGTTTTCTTCTATTTTATGTTAATTTTTTGAACGACTCATTTGTGTATCGTGAAACAGACTAAAGCAGACACAAAAGTTAACATTGAATGCATAAAAGCATTTTTACCATTGCTATTGATGTAAAAACTTATCAAGAAAACCCACGGAAAATGGCTAGATATCCAGCTCTTATGTTAATTCTTTAGAGAATTATTGTTTCCATGTTGTTTTTTCCATATAGTTCTATGTTTTCATGGAGTAGAATGAGGTGCATGTTGTATTACACAGGAAGTGATCAAGTCATGAACAATGAACTGAATGAAAAAGTAAATGAAAACCAAGGGTATTTGGCTGTAGACATATGTATATCTGTGGAGAAAATGTTAATGACTATCTAATAACTGGCAAACCAAGTGCACAGTTATTATGAAGGGATTTTTTCCAAAACTCTATAAAAGCCAAATTTCCCCCCTGGAAAAAAAGAGATTCCATGCCATCTTGCTGCTCTATCAATGTTTCATGCCAAATCACTGTTTCCTTGGTTAAAATCATGCAAAACAATGTAGGATCTCAGGTATAAAACATCATTTTCCTGAAAACTATTAAAATGGCTTCATAGTATTTTGGAAAAGAACTCTTCATATAGGCTATTCTCCTGCAAAGGCCAAAACCAGATTGTGTTGATGCTCGACTCCCTGCTGCTGCTGCTGAAAACCCCTAAAACACACTCCATGCATCTCAATTCCAAAAATGACACAGGAGGCATTTCTTCTACCAGCCTTACATCTAATTCTGCCAATGTTTCCTCCTTAAGAGTAAAGTTCTCTTTTTAAATTTGCTGCAGGCAACCACATGTGCAAGTCCTCCCATCAGAGCTGAATGGTTTCTGATTTAAGATGAAGTCTGAGAAGAGGTGTGAAGTAAATGAATTTCATACACCAGTAAGCCTGAAAACTCAGTTCTGACTGAGCAGTCACTCTGATTGAGGCTGACATGTGGGTAACTGTGCCATACTAATCCTACACAGCAAAAAGGTGTGTTGCAGTGTCATGCACACCTGTACATGTTTGTATTCAGTGAGCAGGGATGTTCATGAGCTGCCATTCATTTTTGTCTCTTTAGCAATTCTCTGTTCTTGACAAAAATCCTGCGAGCTGTTTAACTCCCCACTATAACCTTGGAAATCACTGGCCTTACTCTCATAAACACTATATTTTTCACGCAGACAGCTGGTCAATGTTGGCACTGATTATATTTTTGCTGCTGAGATTGAGCCATCACTGGCAGCGGTGATGAAGTATGAGCTGTTTGATATAAACTTGTAAAAGTGACACAATAATCATTACTGTTTTACCTTAGGTCAGTCTTGCCAGCCATAAATAAGCTAAGGTGCATCCTCTCAGCTCAGGCTAATGGAAGTTATACATCTGTCAAACAGGAGAAGATCAGTCAAAATCTTTAAACATGATCACAGACTTTTGGTACAGGTAAATGAATGTTTTGCCGCTGACAGCACCTTTAAAGTGGTATGGTGACATTTTTCACATCCCAACACTTGAAGATTAACCTGTAAGGGCATGTTTATACTTGCACCCCTCTTTGTGGCTCTATGGCACCACAGAGTGGTATTTTATCAAACCAGATGGACGGGCATAGTCCTTCTAATGGCACTGTGTATTGATCAATGCTGATTGGCTTAAAGTTAGCTGAAGCTGGCTACAACTGCTCTCATAACAAAAAGGACAGGTGCCAAAAATGTTAACCAGCTAAAGTAAAATGGTCTGACAACAGCTGCACAGTGAGGTCTTTATAATTTACCACTCAGTTTCACTCCACTACAAACATTGGTGTCACTTAGACTTGTCGTTGGAGGGGGCAGACTTGTGGAATAAAGCTAGAACTTCGCTGTGCTCCTTTTTAAAGCTAGGGTATCTGATTTCCACCGAGAGAGAGGAATTGAGAAGAGGCAGCCAAGAAGTCCCACCTCCTCTGGCACGTATCCAAATTGTGCGCATGCACAATGCTTCTATCACTGGATGAAGGAGGTGGGCCTCTAGGTGAAGAGAACCAAGGTGATTGGATGACAGAGGCTGACCAATGTAAGGCGTGTGGGCTGCATGGCTTACCTTGGTCGGCTTCTCTGTAGCTGTGCACCTGATCGATTGATTTGATTTTTTTTTCATTTCTTTTGCCCTTCATCTTGTAAGGATTGTACTGTAGGACCATAAACACTATCTAAACCAGGTTATTAATAATGAACAATCTTTGAAATCGTAGACCATAGCTTTAAATAAAAACTTCAGGTTAATTTATTTTAAACAAAGCAATTCTGAGTTTAGTTTCGAGATCAGCTGCTTTGAGTTGGTTCAATCAAATCAGAGTACCTTCACCCAGAGATGGGAACCGCAACAAAAAGGCATCATTAAAGGAACCTCAATACCTGGATTCACCATGGCAACCACTGACAAAAAGCTTATATTTAAAAAAGGAACACTGCTGCTCCCAAGGAGGAGAAATATTGAAAAAACTGCTGCCAGAGTCCATGTTGATGGTGGAATCCACCGACTGGATATTTAACTTTATTAAAAGTGGAGGATGTATTTGAATATATTGGTGGATAGAACAATCGTAATTTTATGTAATATATTATGACTTTTAGACCATAATGGTAAATTTTTTGTTAATTTAATGCAAAAAAGCATAAATATTCAATCTAGGCATTTAAACTCCCATCAAATGCCATTTCAATTCATACAGTACTTGTCCTCTCACCTATTTCTTATTTTATGGAAGGATAAATATATATATTATTTATATATATATATATATATATATATATATATATTATATGTATAATATATATATATATAATATATAAATAAATATTACACACACCCACAGATGCATGGATGCTGATCTAGTAATGAATGAATGAGTAATAAATCTCTGCTTCGGTTGATTACTGCTGTGAGTACATGCCGTAATCAACCGAAACAGAGATTTATTACTGATTAAAATCACCCAAACTCACTGAATTTTCAGCCAGTTTTCAAGCAGTTCGGTTTATTATAAATCATAGAATAACAGAAAATGTAATCAGACACACACGTGCATAAACATCATGCTTTGGTTCCAACAGATAAACAAGGAATTTTGTTCTCAGAAATGATGATGATAGCGATATGAAAAATCTGATCAAATAATGTATAGAAAATATGAATAAATAGAAAACGGTAATTTAGCCATAATTAAAACAATAAATCAATGTTTTTTTGTCTTTAAGGATTTTTTAGAAAAATAAACTAAACATTTTGAAAAAAGCCCAAAAAAATAAATGAGGTTACTGCCCAGTCCTGTCATCTGGTTTGGAATGACATCTGCAGATGACTGAACAGTCCTTTGTTGCATAGTCTCTCTTCCTGAGTGCTGGTATATGCCTGCCTCTTCCATTTATCTTTGATTTGTTTTGTGTGTTTGTTTTTCAATCTCTACGATACTCCAGAGATCTGATGGTTCCCCATGCTTGTAGATGCTCACGTGTATCTATGCTCCATGTTCATAGACACACATGTATATATGTATGCTCTAATGTTTATCTATGGGGTAAAACTTACCTCGCTTTCTGGAACAGAAAACAGCTGTTGTGACAAGCACATCCGGCTCTGCGCTGTGATAACAATAGATCATAAAGATGCAATTTTAATGTCAATACCTGGTCAGCAAGCCTATCTTGAAAACCTGTATTTGTAATGTTGATCCCCAAAGCTTACATGTTGAAATCACACATACTGTATGTGGAATTAGCAACTATATTTTACGCTTAGGAGGACCTAAGTTCTACAGTATGATTTAAAATGTTCCACAGGTACTGATGTGTAAAAGAAAAAAGAGAAAAAAACAAGGGACCATGGAAATTTGAAGCCATCCTCTATTATTTGCTAGCTTTTTTTTTTGGTAAACATACCATTTCAGGTTACCATTTTGGCCCTCTTCCTTTTACCAGTGAATTGATACCTGGCTGGAATAAAAATGATTGATTCAATAAGCTGAACAGTTGGATATGTTTTCTTTTACTAAAATTGTGAACCTCTGTCTTTTTTACTCTGTGCCTTTTGCTCATTTCAGCCTATAGGTCAATTCCCATTTCACCAGTCCAAAAGGATTTGTTTCCAAAACACCTCGGGCTTGTTTCAGTTTCAGGAGCTCCCTGCTCCTTCACATGCATTCTTGGAAAGCCATTAGGCAGCCTAAAGGCAGCAGCAGCAAAAACGGACTTTTTTGTTGTTTTTGTTTTGTTAGTCTAACTAAGAACATGAAAAAAATAGAGAGAAGAGTCAGCAAAAAGCCAAGGGAAAGGAGCTCAAATATCTGCTTAAAATTCACAGAAGTCAACATCTGGCCAGTAAGCTGATATACTTGCCAAGTATGGGTTGCTGCCCTTCTGAAGTATTGCTATAGCTATTTTCTGTATTATAAGACAAACTGCTACTTGAATATAATAAAGCGGCTTTCTGTTTTGTGGACCTTGATTAAGCAGCTGCTCAGAGGAGCATATAAGGGCTGTTTTTCAAAATAAAACATGAGAATAGAAGGTTTGTGAATCTTTCTAATGCCGCCTGCTTTACCTAACAGCAAAGATGTCATAACCTATAAAAAGCATAATGTTTGTAGCTAAATCTTGTAGGTTGCATGAACCTTTGCAGAAGCTCCTTTTCTTTTTTTAAAGAATGTCAGTCATTAAAACCTAGATAAGTGTAATTTTTTGTGCTGTTTTTATATCTTATTCCTCAGTTTATGTCTCTATTCAATAACTTTATCTTTGCAAGCTTTCATTTAACACACATTATTTACTGTAATATCAGTGTATTAATCGTTTGTTTAAATGATGTCTTTATTTGATATATAGCAGGAAAAGCTAAACTTTTTAGTTTCTCATACTGACTGCTCAAAACAAATTTTCAACTGAATTATACGAGTACTGCTGGGTGATTTTACCTTGTAATGCTTCACTTTAAAATGATCTGCTTTCTCAACATCCAGCTCACAATGAAATATTGTCATGATTATTCCTTAGTGGGCAAAGCAAATGTCAATAATGGCTAGCAGCTAGCTGAAATCCACTTTGTTGTGTCTGTTTCTGGAGTCTGATCATGTGAATTCAGGCTCACAGTCATGGAGTTGCAAAATGCATAAACATAACAGAGATATGGTTAAAACTATGAGTATCATCTGTTGTTTTTCTCATACAACTTAACATACCCTTCCAGTTTTATTTCCAGATATTCAACTTAGATATTAAAGCTATACTTTAAATGATGTGTTTTAGAATGAAAGATCAAAGACTGGGATTAGTTTATTCATACCAGATAACATTCAATCCTCAACAAACTTGACTTTCCGGGTAAACAGCTGAAAAATAGACAAAAGTACCGATCTTCCGATCTGCGTTCCGATCTCTACATCACAAACTCCGATACAATTTTAAACTCCCTTATCTCCAGTCAAGCCTCAAGCTACATTTAATCAGTCTATTGCAGTTTATACCGTATAGCAACAGGTAGCATTGCTGTCCAATTATGCAGAAGTCATGTTAGCAAAATATCTGTTTCTACCTCTCTGCGGCTCATGTTTGACACACTGCGTGAGGATGCAAATACAATCAGCATAGAAAAAGAAATCATCCCTATTGTATCAAGGGACTGAGTTAAGGCTGATCATCCACTGTAGCATCAGAATTTCATATTGCTCCAATCCTCTTTGGACTCAGCTTGACTCAGATAAGCAAAGACTTGGGGTGGGGGGGGTTGGGGGTTACAGAAATGTCAGACAATGACAATGAAATTGCAACCAGCCATCTGATTTAACGTGCAGAGGGATTCAACCTTTTCTGCCCCATTTTTGGTCGAAAGTTGAAACTGCCTGGGAGATTAACATGGCGCAGATTGTCGTCTGTCTTTCATCTGCTGAGAAAGGAGTTCACGTGTGTAGCTGCCATGACAAAACAGGACACCGTCAGTTATCAACCTATGTGCGTGTAAACATTGTAAAATGACACAAGGACAAATGTATCCTCGCTCTGAGCTTTCCAACAGGCTCCCTGTAGTGGAGGAAAAGCATAAAAATTCCCACCGCATGTTATTCCTCCTCAGCAGGGAGCTGGGAATTAGAGCAGATGATTAATGGGACTCATATTTTCTTGGGTATATATGCCATGCTTAACAAGCTGACAGGGTCATCATTGAAGCTTTGGTTGCTATATTTAGCAGATCCTTCACGAACAGTGTAAGTAGAATCATATTTTATAGTCAAGTTGCTCTGTGATGGTTTCGTAGAACGGTCCGCTCACTAATCTGTGCCCCCTGCCACTCCTTGTGACCAATGAGCTGTTTACAACGATTATGGATGTAATTTTACAGCTCTGAAGACTGAAGTAGAGAAAAGCTCACCTGGTTTTTATAGCCCTGGCTGAAATATCAACTTCATGTGCTAAATGAAGCCCTACGGGACAGTGTTAGCTAATTAGTTCGTTGAAAATGCTTCTGTTTTTTTCTTTTAGTGTTTTCTGCAATGTTCCAAACTAAATCCTCAGTGGTTGCATGTTGGTGCTGATGTTTATGCATTGAAGTCAGAAGTGTGATGTGAAGCTACAGAAAACAGAAGCAAAGGATTTCACAATGAGTGATACTTACGTCAAAAGTAAAGATGCCTTGAACAAAACTGCAGGGAAAGCAAACTTCCTCTTTATCCAAAAGTGGAACTTTTTTGTTATGTCAGGGGAACAAATAAACAGCACATTCTTTAACCCTTTGATGAGCAACATGGGTCAAAAGTGACCCGGATGAGTTTTTCTTTTCTGTATCTTCGTAGTAAATTAATTTAAACATTCAGAATTCTAGGTATTACTCAATTAACTTGTTTTTTATAAAAAAAAC
>JAVQJG010020393.1:0-15610 GCA_036024015.1 Craterocephalus amniculus | reverse complement strand
CTCTCTTAGTTCTCCTTACCTTGCCTTAGGGTATATTTTTGGTTTTCCCCCTGAATAAACCGCCTGATACTCTGCATCTGAGTCCACCATCTTTCCTGCGCAGAGCGCTTCCTAACATTATTAGTAATATCAAAAATAACTTTTACTTATTTCACTAAAATTCTGACCAAATAGGAAAAGCACTCAGAAACTTAACCTAAACACCTGAAAAAGGAAGTTTAAATCAGTGTCCAGATGATGTGTGTGGGTTGGGTCATGAACCTTGCAGCTTGGTGTCGTCTCATGCAAACCAAACATACGACTTACAGCACTTTGAGGTTGTAGAGGCCGCCGAAAGCTCCTTTGGGGATGAAGGTTAAATCGTTTCCTGCCAAACGTCTGGAACACAGAAAGAGATTTAAGATGATAAAAAGAGCTGATATCATGATCTTTTATCTAGCATCCCCCGCTTTAAGGCATCAGAAGAAAGGGGGCATTTGGGATTTACAGAACATAATGCTGTCACTGTGCAGACGTTCAAAAAATGTACAAAACAAGACATCCAAAAGCTGAACTTAATGTTTGGTCATTGATCATTTGATTGTTAAATAGGTGACAAGGCTGAAAACAAGAGACATGAGGCGAAACTATCAGATCAGTTGCTGCTGTTATATCCAGTTGCACCACCTGGAGGAGTCTTCCACTGACCAAAGACATGGAGCTACGGGCGTGTTTACCTGGAAGCAGCTGTATCAACCACGGCATAAACAAACCACCTGCAGTTCAGGTGAGATAAAATCCGTTTTCTGGGATTGCCAACAGTTTTCATGAGATGAGTCCTACACCAGGAGGTATGGGACATTTTGCAGGTTTATTTTGCAACTGGAGACTTAGAAAAAATCCCTGAAAACTTGCTTTTTAGCCCTGAAAATCCCTTAGCTACTGTAATGAACTGCTAATTAACACAGAAATTCATTTGTGTGTCATTAATGCAGTCAGTGAACATGTTACTGTGATTTTTGCACCAAACAGATCACATCGACCAAATCACATCATATTATAACCACAGATGGACGCAAGGGCGTAGGTTTGGTCTTAACATTGGTAGGGACGATATAATTTTTGTTGGGGATGAGACGTTAATAAGACATAACAGATTGGGTGAACGGGGTCAAGGCTACATTTCTCGCTAATTAATCGATATGCTAAATGATCAATGCAAAATAAATCTGTACTGACACTTTCATCTGTATCGGTTCACCTGATACACGGTTTGATTCAAATCTTTGTTTTAAAAAAAAAACTACTAAAAAACATTTACAAAGAATCCAGACATTTCTTCTGGAAGTTTTTAGCAAATTTAAATTGCAATTTTTAATATAACTTCAACTACATTAACATACACAATAAATACAAACTTGTTAATAATGTCTTAACTATCCAGGAATGCAAAAAATAGACACAGAAGGAACATGGAACTACATGTTAGCCTAATTTGTCCTTCAACACAAGAGTAATACATTGCTTTAATTGATTGTCTCTTTCACCTTCATCTCCCTTATTTTCATCTCTAAAGTGCATCAGTGGGTTGGACAATTATGGAAAAGATCTAAATCAAATTTATCTTTTCACCTCAATTATCATTAATATATAATCATCTGAAAAAATGTCTGCATAGCCTGCAATAAAAATATTTTAAAATAAATAATGTGGAAAATAAATAAATGCATTTGATAAATTAATAAATGCACTAATATTTGGTTTCAAAAATGTAAAATCACCACATGCTCTAGTCTTCTTTCCTCCTAAACCAGGCCATTTACAAGAAACAAGGCAGCAACATGTCTTTTACTGACTGTAAGCACTTTCCTGTGAAACACAGACTGGGACCTTTCTCTCTAAGCAGTTTCTTGCTCACTTTTTCTCGTTCTATAGTTTCAAGCAGAGTTCACTGCATTTCTCACAGTTTAATTAACATTAACAGTAGACAACGCAGACAGGAGGACACTTAGCTTCCTACTGCAGTTTAGCAAGTTCACACAGGTTAATGTTATGCTAACACTGAAGCAGGTCGGACTTTCAGTAGCAAAAATAGTGTTGTGTTCCACACCTACACAACATTTACGTCTTTTTTACATTACTTACAGCGGCTCCTGTTGCTGCTTCTGGCTGGAAAAAAATTCTAATATCCCTCCTCTTCGAAGGGGGCGGACGAGGAGGCATGATTTGGCGACACGCATTTCTGTCGGGGCTGTGTGAGTGTGCGCGTCTCATCAGCCAATCAAACATGCGTGTGAGAGAAAAAATGGACCGGCACATTCAGCAAGTAAAAGGGGTAAATATAATGGAAGGGTCAATTCTATCCTCACAACATATGCGAAGACGATCTAAATTACATATGTAACTGGGTTCATTTATATGATATGAATAAGGTTGCTTAAAAGTTGGTGGGGACAATTTGAGCCTCATGAAAAGTTGGTAGTGTTATGTCCCTACCGTCCCTATGCAAACCTACGCCCTTGACGGTCAGGTAAGCTGACAGAAGATACGTATACAACAGGGTTTTGTTCAATGGTTTTACCACAAAGTGATGGAAAAGGTCTCAGAAACGTTATGTATGGCATACGATCCGTAAGGCATTAAAGGGTTAACAGAGCTTGCCTCTATCAAGCTGTGTTAGGATTAAGCAAGGACCTGTGCGTTACACGGTTTTAATGCATGACGCGGAGTCTACGACACACGATGTGCAGCAAAGTGCATGAAAACTGCATGATGCATGGGTCTTTGATGTTTAATCGGCGTATACCATGGTCCCACACAGTTGACATTTCATAACTAATGTGCCATTTTCTTTGCAAAACATGCTAAATACGCTGAAGTATATAAACTTTTTATGTTCACCTCAATGTACTTTTATGCTAAACAACTTTTCCATGCTACAGAGCGATTCCCTCGTTAACCCGGCCAAACTACGTGTGCATATAAACAAAAATAATCCATGCAAACATCATTATTATACATCTGGTATGAACCTTGCCTTAGTCTTATTTATGCCGGTTTAAATAGTTTAATGTAATACTATAGAGCTTTTATGATGCAGGAAATATCTTCTACTTATGTTTATGTATTGAAACAAGATATTGTTCAAAATATAATTTTGTTATTGCTAACTTCATTCATTCATTTTCTGTTGTTAACTTAAATATTTTAGTCTGTAAAGTATTTTGAGCAAGGCACCATCCCACCAATGAAAAACCTACAGGTCAGCTTCCATATCACGCAGTTTTTTTATTTTTAATTAATGAATCACTTAAAAAATAAATTAAAAAATAAAAATTGGGACATTGTATGATCATGTAAAATATGCCAAATCAGGAAATCAAGAGATTTCGCTGCAGTTGGAAGCCACACTCATATGTAATATTAGTGCTTTAACTCCATTTTCTGCATTTTTTCTACCGAGGACCTGTTTACTGCCTGAGGATAGCACAGTAGATCTTGGAGGCCTGCCAGAGCTCTGTTGCTTCTACTCTGGTGTTAACTGTCTTAAATATTAGTGCCAGTGTTTTTTCAGGTGTGGACACATCAGTATGCGCCAAAATTCATGTTTCCATGGAAACCGGATGGCCTGAATGTAAAAAGCTGCCACAGTGTCACGTGAACTCCTTTTTATTTTTGTAGTTTTCTGATTTATTTTCCGTGCCAACAATATTTATGATGATGACGGCAATTTGTGTGAGGAAATGGTGTAACTGTGAGAACTCTGAGAGCCTTCCAGCTGCTGTGAAGTGCTGCTTACTCACAGACTACATGCTGGTTTGAGTCTTCCTCAAGCATGCAGTACTGTAGTTAGAAAAGTCAAAGGGAGGAAAAGGAAATATATCACCTCTACAGAGTTTAAGAAAATGCTAAATTATTGCTCTCTGTTCTCAAGAATGAATCCAGTTTAGTGGGAGGAGGGATTAGCTAGAAGGTTCTGAAGCCGCAGTATGCATACGGGTGAAAAGCTCCCTTAAATAAAGAACCTTTAAGGCCTCATGTGACTATTTTTTTTTTCAGGTTAAGAGAAACATTTCAAACCGTTTGAGTGTTGTCTTTTCCAGGACACTGGCAAGTGCAGGAAAGGAACTCAAAGATAACTTCCTGAAAGCCCTGGCAGAGCGAGAGGAGGCCAACCGCAGTGGGAAAATGACTGTGAGTACATTATTACAGCACTCCAATTGCTACGTAATGGGATTCCCCTCAAATATTTCTGCAATTCCATTAGGATGGGAACAAAATCCATACTGTGTCAAGTTGAGTGGAAATGCCCCTCCACCCCGGTCCCTCCCCAAATACCACCAGAGCCAGCTGCCTGCCCCCCCTCCCAACCAGAACAGCCTTTTACTAATACTACCTTGTTCAAAATGTGCTTTTTAAGATAAGTTGTGGAGGGGCCTCATCATAGGAACCGGAGCACAAGCCGCAAGTTGCCAACACCAGTTTAAGAAACACAAGCGTCAGTCTTTCCACTCTCTAGTTTATTTAACCTCCCTAAAAAACACTTGTCACAACTTCAACTTTATGATTAGACTTGCAATAAAAGCAGGGATGTGAACTTTAATAATGTGGAGCTACATGTGCTTATCTGTGTTTAGATATTTATTAAATTACAGTTGCAGGTGGTGATGATGTTCAGTATGAATTGTGGCTGTGACTCCAGCAGCATGTGGCAGAATAACATGTTGCTGCTACGTGAAGGCAACCAGCAAAATTAATGAATAAAAAAACATTATTCCAGTCATGTTCAAACCTTATCCAGCTATTTTGGACTTCCAAATCTCATTAAGTTGTTTAAACCCATGAAAGAAGTGACGAGTGTTGTGCTCGTATTTCCCTCCTGCTCTATGTTGGTGTGCCAGGCTTTATGCTTTTGGTTTAGTTTTTGCATTCCTGTTGCAGTGTGTTCTTTAGATTCTGGTCTTGGTTGTCTTGTTTCCTATTTTATTCTGTAGATTTTTATTCCTGTTCTCTACACACCTGCTTTCATTTGCTAATTGCTCCATTCATTCATGCCTCCTGCCTTTGGGTGCTGCCTCCACAGCCTGACATGGTGGAAGCTCAGCAGTGGTACTTAGCTAACCTGGGTCCGGGTCTTTCAGTGACATTGTCCACACGTTGCACCTATTTTAAGAAAAACAAAGGTTATATGTTGTTTATGTAGCTTTGGCTTCATGGAAGGACCGAAGTCAGCCAGACTACGTTATTTATGGAGAGAATCTCACTTTTCAAGCATAAAATGAAGCATTGCTTCAGCTTTTTAGTATTTGTGTAAAGGGGGTCCTCAAGGAAAAAAAGGTTTCCTTTGGTTGCCATTTCGTTTTTGTATGACCTAATGCAGCCTCTGCCTATACAATGTGAATAAGATGCACAGCGCCCCCCATAGGTCAGGAGGTGAATTGATTCAGAGGATTTGCTGAATTGATATTAAATTGGGTGGTGAAATATTGTGATGCATGGTTTAACCAGAACAGCCTCCCTGATCCTGTTGCTGACCATGTCCATCCTCTCTGAGCCCAGTGGAGCATCTTCTGATGAGCTTCCAGCAGGATGATGCTCCATGTCACACAGCTCACATCATCATCTCCAGCATGACTGGTTGGTTGGATCATCACACTAAGATTTAATGCAGTTCTGGAGGAAAACACGGTTTTTACTGTGAGAAGATGTTTAAGGGTGATTTATGATAATCTGTCTCTTCATGGACATAACTCTTCTTCTGAGACATGAGTTTTTAAACCGCTTTCCCATTGAAATTAGCGGGTTGACCCGCGAACAATCGGCAATTGGCTCTTTTCCGGTTGACAGAAAAAAACTTGTCTGATCCCCTGCTGGCAGCTGCGTTGCCTCCCTCCCCACAGATGCATGTCTGGTGATGCAATCACGCTGGCTTCACATTGATGATGTCATCAAACGAAACAGAAATCTAGGCAATTAAACAATAGTTGTAGCTATTTTTGTGAACAATGGAGTCAGGCAGGAGTCCACGTGCTTTCTTATTTTACACTTTAGTCCGTCCACAACTCGGCGGGTGACGGCGGATTTGTTTGTTTTTTTACCTTTGGTTTGTTACCTTTATATCATGTTGTATCGTGCACATGTCATGTTGTAAACTCGTACCGCCTAAAATCATCAGTATATTGGTGGGTCAACCCGGGTCTGGCGTTCCCATCGCATGCCGATCGGAGCCGAGCCGTTTGAAGTTGACATTTTGGGTCAGCGAGCCTTTCCCACTGCCATCAGAAGCACGCGGGTTTAAACGGGTTTAAACTGGAAAAGGGGGATTAGTGTGCTATAGAGCAGCAGCAGCAGTGGTTCCTCAACAGTGTTTTCTAGAGGTGTGTGCAAGAGTTATGAAGTAAACACCTAGTTTAATGCTACATTTCCAGTGTCTGGAGTTGTTTTGTGGCCGGTTGCCACACCACGGTAATACTGGAGTCGGGACGATCACTGTAGCGGTCTGTTTGTCCTTCATCTGCCCTGAGACGTGTTTGTATCCACTAAAGCCGGCAGGTGCAGCACAGCTCTGCGCTGCTCCTTTCACAGCGAATCTCCATGTGCAGCTGATGACTAGAAAGTATCTGTTTGGCTTCATCGGAACGTGACCCCCGGTAGACCCCGGGGCACCTCCCAACAGAGTGCGAAGCAGTGCGGATGAATGTTCACACTTCCAAGTCCGAGGCTCTCGGCCAGAAAACGTCTCCTCCTGAAGCTTCCTGATCTTGTTTTATTTTCTGGAGAAGAAATCGAGCCACTTTGGGAATCTGACTGGGTGAGCAGGGATCTTTTTTCACAGATGGCTAGAACTTTCCTTCCTAATGGAACTTAGCTGTGCAGTGAAAGGCCCCTCTGCTTGCCAGGAAAGTGTTGGGTCTTTTTGCACATGATGAATCGATTGTGTACCATTGGAGGTCCGGCGCTCGGCTTTGCTCTGCAGGCAGCGTTGGTGCTGATAGACTTCAAATGATTCACTTCCAAGATGCTGGAGAACAAAAGGGAGTTTGTTTGACCTCAGTCTACCTGCCCCTGTGGGCTTTACAATTATGAGATCATATGAAGTGCATGGAAGGGAGTAGAAGTAGTAACACCAAAAGTTTTTCCTCTGGATGTTGGCTGTGTAAACACTTTTATGATAAAAGCTCTGTCTATTAGCTTGTCATAACTTCAACCCCTCGGAGAGCTTTATTCTTTCAAGGAAACCTTTTAAAAGTGAACCCATCATGTGTTGTCCTGTATACAGACATGACTGCCATAACAAAATCAAGCTAAATATCACAATGTGCATTTCCGACTCTTATTTTGCTGACGTGATTTTTTCCCAGCTTGTGGGCACTTTGTTGCTTTGTTGAAAAATTGGACCTGCAAGATGTTTATTTTCCTTTGAGCCCCTTTCTGTTTAAAATTTAACCCACATTTGTCCTCTTAATACTTCTGCTCTTTGAAACTGTTTACATAACAGGTAATCTTAATGCAGTTTGACGAGGCTTGACCTCATTGGTGTATTTACATTAGGCAGATGTATTCCAGGCAGCATTTGCACATGTGTGGACGTGTATGTTGTATCTTGTTTCACACATGCTGACTGGGCTGCATGTAGAGCTTTTTTTTTTTCATTCATTCTTTATTTGGCAATTTTCTGTTCTGCATTTATCGGAGTGGTGCTTATACGCAGGTTAAACATGCCCTGTTTGTGTACTTCCATCTGCAACAAATTGCAAACAATTATGCAGTTGTAAGAAGTTTGCGTTTCTTCATGAAAGTGTTAAATTACCATGAATTTTCTTTGATAAGTTTTGATAGTAAGACCACCCAGCAACGTAAAGAATCTCTCACACTTTTCTATTCTTTTTTTTATTTATTAATATTTTCCTGAAGGTCTACAAAACACATGACTTTAGCTGCCTTAGTCCTTCAATCTAAGGATAAGTCTCACTAACACATTCCAGGTCCTCATATCTGCAGCTTTTTTTCTTCCAGCGCTCTAATGCAAAGCAGTCTTGGTTTTACACATGTTTTCACTTTTTCCATTATTTTTCCATGTTTGCACATTTTTGTTATTTTAGGCATCTCGTTCATAATAACATGCGTGCTGGAACAGACCAACCAGCTTTGTGCAATATGCCTGACTTGTTGTCCTTGTTTGTGTCCAAATAAGTAACAGTTTAAGTAAAAAAAATAGTTTTCAGTCCAACAACTAAATTTATTTGTTTCTTCTATGGATAACAGTAGTTTCATTTGTGTTTGGGGTGCATTCACACTAGAGATGCGCAGATTGCGGTTGCACACGCGGATGCGCGGATCAGGCGGATGATGTGTCGAGAAATTAAGATTTTAAATTAAATACATCTATAAACTACTCTGCGGATGGCAAGCGAGTAACGTTTTGAAAATTGGTAAAAAATTGCTCGTGCGTGTGGATGGAGATTTTAAGAAGCGGTTGCGGATGAAAAAATAAGTAATCCGCGCATCTCTAATTCACACCAGCTTTTTTTATTCAAATCCTAATTCGTTTGCTTGGAAAGTGCAATTTATTTGGGGAAGTGTGAATGTGCAACTGAACTCTGAAGCAAAAAAGAAAGTGAGCTCTAGTGCTCCTAAAAATGTAGGTCTTGGTCCAACCAAAACATATGCACATGTAGAAGGATGCCTCGGAGAAAACAACGGACGGTAGAAGTTCTGATGTTGGGAGCAGAAGTTTTCCTGCATTGACCACAGTCAATAAGAAAAAGAGAGGCCCCTAAACTGACCCTTGTGAACTCCTCTCATGACTGGGGCAGCTGCAGCGTCTAAAGAGATGCCTGTAGTCACAGATTTTGTTAACTTTTATGGACAGGATTTCTATGTGCTGCCAGGGTGCTGAGGGGGCCGGGGAGCTGGATGATCTAGTCCTGGTCGCTTCATTGGGATGAGATCTTCCACTCCTCCTGAAGCAGTTTGCAGCGGTTCAAGGGTGTGAAGCGGCTGAGGATCAGCAACTCCATGGGTCAAAGCTGGAAAAGGGTGGAGTGTCCCCGCCGGGTGGGGAAGGAGATCCTGCACCAAGTGGAGGAGTTTGCAGAGAGGAGGCAGCTGATGTGGCCTGAGGTGTGCTACCTCCCTGGTGTCAGCTGGCCTGGGAACGCCCCATGGATGAGCTGGAAGATGTGGCTAGGGAAAGGGAAGTCTGGGCTACCGTTTCAGCTGCTGCCCCCATGACCCAACCTCGGAGAATTAAAATGGCATTTACCGCCGTATAAAGACAAGAGCGGACCACTGGAGTCACTATGATGAGCCCTGAAGCTTGCATGAAATCCTTCCAAGATGAAATTTATGTCTAAAAAGGCCAAAGCTGAGCATAAATGTGTTTTTTTTACGAACACTTAAAAAAAGTTTCAGTTTGTTTCAATATTTGTTTTGAGTAGCTGCCAGGACAAATAAATAAATCCTTATTCTGTAAGTGATGCCATGTAGAAGATATTCACCGAGTTGTCGCTTTTTCTTTGAAGGCAAGGCAAGTTTATTTATATAGCGCTTTTCAGGTCCAAGACAATTCAAGGTGCTTTACATACAACATAAGAATTACAATACAATTACAATCAAACACAAAATCATTAAAAAAACAGCATAATAATAGCTAAGAGCTGCTTCTCTAAACATATCTCATATTTCTGACATTTGGTGGCTAATTTATATTTAACATAACAGTGATTCTGTTTGGTTTCGTAAGAATTAAGCTACTTCAATTTTCTATTAAAATTCATTGTTCCCAACTGGCTTATTTTATGAGATATTTATTTTCTAAATGTAAATACCCTAAGACATTTTTTCTTTCTTTTAAACTACATTGTTCCAAACTGGCTTATATTGTGTAATATATATTTTCTAAATGTAAATGCCCTAAGAGCTCAGAAGAGATGACATCATCTTTGTCACCTTCCTTCTCATTTGTCAGCTGCTTTGTCCTCCTTTCATGTCATATGTTTATGCAGCCGTAAACTTATTCTGTCTCCGAACCGGCAAAAGACTGCTAGCATTAATGGTTTTTAAAAACCAGTGTGCTACCTGGTGTGCTGCTCTGCCTAAGGACAATCACAAACGAACACTGAGGCATGAAATCTACAGAAGTATTGGCTTTGGTGTTTTTTTTCCCCCCTCTGGTTTTGGTCTGCAGAAAGAGCCCTCCGCTATCTCTCAGATCAAATGAACTTGTAAAGCTTTCAGTGCCTTGCCTTCATTGTGCTTTTACTTCCCAGGCCCTGTTGCGAAAGCTGCTTGACTGCCAAAAGTCACACACAAACAAAAGCTGCACCTGGGCAGCTCCGGCTTTATTTGCACAGGGTAAGAAGTTAAGTTTTTATCAAATTCAGGTCACACCTGCACAGGATGCCTGAGGGTGTCCATTGTTGAGAGGTTCACATCTGAAACTGAAGGTCTGCTGCCACCCACCACCCACTCTGCTCCGTTTGTTTCCAGCTGTTTGTTTGGAGGCTCTGATGGTGTCGGTGTGAAACTGCAGCCTTCTATCATACTAATGTTAACTATACAGTAGAAAGGACTGAGCTTAGTTTGATTTCCAAAATGACATGCAAACTGTAAAGCTTTCAGCAAACACGCATCGCTGCAGTCCCTCAGACATAAAGCCCCGTCCATTAGCATGTCCACGTGTCTGAATGAGCATTCTGCAGGGAATAATTAGTGGGGGGGGGGTCTTTGAACTCCTGTGTTTCTCAGGATTTTCATTTGTTAAATCATACGTGCCTGGTGAGAGAGAGTCTGTGCACGTGCTCTGTGCACTCCCAGGTAAGATGCAAGGTGAATGATAGCAAACTGCCCGGTCAGAGCTCAGAGCTACTGACATTTATTATCACTTTTTGACAGACGTTTAAACTGCACAACGCAATGTGCAAGTGTAAGTGATGCTCTCCTCTTTTGCTTTATGTCGGTACCTTTTATGTAAAATGATTCAGTAAAAGTGAGCAGAATTATGCACAACAAAAAGATCTAAATACCTTTTATTTAGATGCAAAAAGAAAACTAGAAGCACTCGGAGAGCCAAGACGTCCACCAGGCATTCACTTTTCTTGCTAATGATTGTGGACACTAGTTTTGTAAAAATATTCCAAAGTACAATAAAATATAAATAAGACATTGTTTTTAATTTAATTTTGTTGAAAAAATAATAAGAAACCACTGAGAGCAGGTATCTGCTGAGCAGGGGGCCAGAATACCTGTGGACAGGTGTAGATGTCTGATGGAGAGTTCCAGGAAACAGCTGATTGCTGAAATTAGCTGATGAGGGACGGAGCCTATATTCATGAATTTTTGCTTTTTTTTTTTTTTTTGTTATATATTTCCATTGAACAATATTTCAAAAGCAATGTCATGATTTTCTTAAAATATTAATTACTTTGTCAGCTTATTACACTGACGTTTTTTCTGTCTCTAGTAGAAAGGTTGGGATCATTTTGCAGATGTGTGTATTATATAATGGACTTCCCACAAGACTGTGTATCAAATTAATATACACACATTTCATTCAGGTCAGATGCATATTTGTAAAAAAACACAAGACAGAAAAGTTTTTATGCAATTTTATTTTATACTTTTAGTATTTCTGTTAAACTGATGCATGTTTAGATGTGCTGCCTTTGACTAATTTAACTATTTCTAAATGATTTTCATTCTCTGACCCTTTCAGTTGTGGAATTTAGCTGGTTGGCCTGTGCAGCGTGTCTCATGCCTAGAGGGGACATCCCGCATAAAGGAAGTGTTTGTCTTTGGTCTGTGGACCCAGCGAGTTCTGTATTGATAAGCTCCTGTCGCTATAGATAATAAGGTGGTCAGTCATGCAGCCCAGAGATCAAGTATAGCATTGAAATTAAAGAGGAATTCCCAGCCCTATTGCATTTCAACCTGTGTGTGTGTCCCCGCTGCCCAGGCCCTTTGTCCTTGTCATGGGCAGTAAAAATAACAATGACAAGTTTGATTTCAAAGCAGCAGGACCAAGGTGGACAGCCTTTAGAAAGGAAAGAGTCCTGCTGGGCTATCATATGACCTTGACTTGAATGGTGTCACAGAGTTGTGGAGAGGTGGGAATAAGGCCTCAACAAAAAAAGGACGTTTTGTCCATAGAAGCAACCATTGTGATATCTGAGATTCACCTAATCGGCATCTATTTTCTTTTAGTTTCACGATCCCTACGGAATACCCCAGATTAAATTAATCCAAACACCGTTGCTCTTATTGTTTATGGGACTTTCTTTCCGGAGCTTTGAACAATGATGCTTGGGCTGCACTTTCTCACAGTTGCAGGTCTGGAGGAAAACATTTGACAGTGAAATATAACTCTTATTACACGACATGGATTTCATGGCTAGTGTCGTAGTCTATTAAAAGAAAACGGATAGCCAAAGCGTTACATGCTGTGTTAGTGTGAGCGGCCAACATGGCAGCTGGGCGCTCGTCTGTGTGTGCATGAGGGACGCGGAGCGGGGGGGGGGGGTGAAGAAAGGTTAAACCGGCCTCATGTTTTATAGCCCACTTTTAGAGCTTTTGATAAATGGTTGTCAAAACATAAATAAAGACTGGGAACATTTCTATTTCTTTAGGTTTTATCTGAGAGATGCATCTGCTATCAATAGAGGAGCTTTGACATACAGTGTTTTCGTGAATGAAACCATAATTAGTCGGTTAAGTGACAAAAGCCAAATCCAGTGAGAACATGCCATGAGCAATCTGGAGGCTGTTTCAGGGTGGATGAAAGGTTTGTTTACTCAATAAATAAGATCTATCCAAGAATGAAAGTGGCACTCTGTGTTTGCCACTGGAAGCCTGGATTATCCCCACTGTAATGATTTCTTCTTGGCCCCTCCCTCATGTGAACAGCTGCCCACTCAAATGCCCCCAAAAATGCGGCCCCTGCACCATTTTCAGAGCAAATGAAAACAGATACATTTAATCTAATCTCTTGGGCTCTCTTTTTTTTTCGTCCCCCTAACTCAAGATTTTTCCTTACAGTGGGAAGACATTCGAGAAATGGACCAACATCCTTAAAACATCCATCAGTTTGATTTGCCACTGGGAAAATGGGGCATCCTCTAAAGTTTTTTACTCTGCATCTAAGGAAGTCTTGCGTTGAACCGAGGCCATGCGGGAGCATAATGACAACACAACTGCTCTGCATTAGCAGTGTTTAAGAACTCACATTTAGGACACATCTAATGATTTATTCAACTGCTGATCATTAAAGAGCTTTATTTCATTTTCTGCTGCTATCATGGCTATCTTAGAAAAAATATTTTCTCTTCTTTGGTTTTATATGAAAAATGCAGCACTTTTTGACCCTTTTACACCAGAACCTGAGCAACTATGTATGCAACTGTATTTTTGCTACAATACTTTTTAGTTTGCTGTTTCCTGGAAACAAGCAGAAAAAGTGCTAATGGGGTTTTCCAACTTTCAGGGGGATATACCAATTTGCAATCCAATGGAACAGATTGTGCAGAACAGTTGGCATGGTTATTCCTTCAGATGGATCTAAACCCTGTCACAGCGTTGAACTATAAACATTTGATATTCAGCATATATTTGTATTTCTTGGTTTACAGAGGGGGTTTTTATTGACTCGTTGTGACTTTAACTACAAATTATAGGCTTATAACAACATCCATTTACCACTAGTTGTGCCTTATGGCCGACTTGTTTTCACACAGTTTAATACGAATAAGAACAACTGTGAAAATGATGTTATGCTTCATCAAAAAGCTGCATAAATATTTCACACTCTGCTAGAATCAACTGTGATTTATTCCCATTTTATCTTTTTTCATTCCTTTCCTTTACTCCTTTGTTGGCTCCTGAACTTTGGTATGTTTCCACTCCGACTCCCATCCATTTATTAGGCAGACACAGTGTGAGTATACTGCAGGACAGTGCTGTTAAATCCTACCTAAAGCTTCCTGGCTCTTCCCACTAGGAATGTGTGCACACGGTGGATTTTAGATTCCTCAGGCTTGAAATAAACACTTTGGTCCTATGATAAAGCTTCTCCAGGGGACTGGACACTTTGCACCACAACATCTTGAAAAATGAATAAAACTGATTTATTGCTTGTCGCTCTGACACCTTTAAATAGTCCTTCCACCGAGGCAGTCCCTGCAGCCAAGTATCAGCTGCTATTGTTTACATTTTTGTCTGCATCCCATATTTCTTACATCATCCCTTTTGGATTTTCAACAACAACAAAAAAGCCCAATGATTAAACCAGTCCAGCTTGTGTCTGGATATATCTTCCTGCTGGCCGCCTGTAGGACGCGAAGCCAAGAGTTCCTTAGCCAGTGAACTCAGCATGTAATAATCCTCCAGCCTGTACAGGTGCAGCGTCTTTTAATCATTTGATGTTACTATTTGTGTTTTAGAGGAAAATGCAGAGTTAAGTGACCCAGAAGAGGAGAG
This sequence comes from Craterocephalus amniculus, assembly GCA_036024015.1. Lineage (NCBI taxonomy): Eukaryota > Metazoa > Chordata > Actinopteri > Atheriniformes > Atherinidae > Craterocephalus > Craterocephalus amniculus. Next base: position 1,159 of record JAVQJG010020393.1, on the reverse strand, counting down.
GCTGCATCTAATCCACTGATCTGCTGATGCAAGGCTGACTTTTAGCTTTGCATCCAGTTATGGGACCCAGAATAGGACAAAGGATCCCCCCTTCCCTTCCATTTCATTTCCCAGTCTCGTTTAGCTGGGAAATGTTTACCCAGCAGATTGAGACCTGCTGAGCGTCACAGTCCATTTCGGGGAAGTTTTTATTTGCGGAATAAATAGCGCAGCGTTTTTAGGATGATGATTCCTCAAGGTGACATGCGGCCGAGCCAAGTGTCTGAGCCTGTAAACCTCTGCTGAGAATCAGATATTTGAAAGTAATGTGACCCTCCAGCAGAGATGGGGACTCGAGTTTGCGACTCGGACTCGAGTCGTACTTAAGTCGCACCTAAATTGACTTCAGACTTGACTTGGACTCGTGGCTAATAGACTTCAGACTTGACTTGGACTCGTGGCTTGGGACTGGTGAACAATCTTTATTTTCTGGGCGTATTTTCGTTGGCATAACTGAAATGTCAGAGAAGCTTAATATCATTTCCTCCTTTTGCCACATGGTAACCATAGTAACCAGATGATACAACGCCAGGTGCGCGGCTTGCAGCCCCGCGCATTGATACTTAATTCAACTGACACTATGGCGACCGACAGAGCAGATGCCGCAGCAGTACCGTTCATTATCACGTTTGGCTTTAAAAACTCCAAACAAGAGAACAATAAAAGAAGCGCCGACTGCAAAGTCTGCAATACAAAGATTAAAGATGCGGGGTCAACCACCTCTAATTTCATCAGGCACCAACAAACTCACCCGGACAGGTTGGTCACGTTAGCCTATATGCACGGTTAGCAAACATGTCTAGTACAGCTGCAGCTATGTTTAGCTTACCAGTTTCCTAACTGAACATTCGAATGCATCACGTTAAAGGGACTATACCCGATTTCACGTCCGGCTAGCTTAGTTAGCGATAGCGGCTATTTTTTTTTAGCTTTTGTGTGACGCTTTTTCTTGACTAAGGGGTTTAACTTTCATAATTTGACTCCGGATCACTAGTGGAATGCTATTACTGGCTGATCGGAGTCTGGACGTTCCAAAAATTGACCCGGCAGAGAAAGAGCGTCCCGCCAATGCTAAAAAAACTAGCCGCTTTCGCTAACTAAAATGCCCTGGACTCGTGCA
>JAVQJG010020386.1:0-15238 GCA_036024015.1 Craterocephalus amniculus | reverse complement strand
CGGGATCCCCCCGGATGAGTTGGCGGATGTGGCCGTGGAGAGGGAAGTCTGGGCTTCCCTGCTTATGCTGCTGCCCCCGCGACCCGACCCCGGATAAGCGGAAGAGGACGGTACGGTACGGTACTAAAACATCTGTCTGCCTCACACAAAATACAAAATTTAAATACAAAGTTTGCATGAAAATTTCCTGAACTCAAAACAGAAAAGCAGTAAAAGTGTGTTGCGAGATGTGGGCCTGTATTGTTCTGCTTTTGTACTGCTCAGCTGTTCCAGACAAAAATGCTGCTAACAACAAACACATGATGCTTCCCTACTGAGTATTCGTGCAACACTGAACAGAATTTCTTCACTTTTGTTCCTAAATATGCAACAAGTATTATGTCATTGCACGTGTCAGTAGATGCACTTCATTCTTACCTGCAGAGTAAGCTTCCTGTCTCTCCACACTCATAAACTCCTTCCTCTCATACTTTGCTCGGATCCATTGGTCCCGCAGGAGTCTGCAGAACAGAGCATGAGATGTTCAATTCTACAGGTTTTCGATTTGTTTACTTATGGCTGCTTTGCTGTAAACTCATTAACTTTTGTGAATATAGAAAATCTGGACTTTCTTATCCCGCATACCTTCCTCCATCACATTTAGTCATACCCCCAGCCTGACCTTTCTCTGATGGATTCATTTTATGACTCCTGTTGTTGTTATTTCTTATGGTTATCTTTGTTGGAGAAATTAGTCTTGCCTTTGATTGTCGTATTCAATATAACCTCCTGTGTCACCCGTAATTAACATGCTTCATAGTTTATAATGGAACAATTTCATGCTGTTCTTCCCAAAGTGCCTCAAGGCTTTCGCAGTTAGTGTTTGCCTTCATGCACCAACTCTTCCGCCACCAAGTATCTAACTTGACAGCCTGTTGGTTTGTCATTGAATAGTTCTTCTTCTTTATTTTTTAATCACTAAATGGTTGTGCAGAAACTGTCATGCTGAACCACTGCTTCCTGCTCTTATAGCAGTGGGCCTTTCTTATCAATGTGAAGCTTCTGCAAGACATCCCGGAAAACCAAAAGACTTGTTCACGAAAGCCTCCATACAGCAAAAATAAATGTATCAATCAGCAACAAAAAAACAGCAAATGTGTCAGCATTACAAAGACTTGCATTAGGTTTGTTTTTGACAAAATACTCAAGCAATGCAAGAAGGCAAATCCTGAAGTAGAACGGCAACTTGAACATTGCATCCTCAACTGTCTTTAAAACTACAGTTGAAATAAGATGAATTGAAGATGAAAAGAAAGGGACCTTTTGGTATAATTTTGGCCCTGAACTGTCAACATTATTCATCTTAAATTAAAAGGTGAGAATCTACATAGTTTGATCTGGGCAGAAACACCTGAGTCAGACAGTTAGGAAGGTAAGGGAAGGTGCAGTACTCACAAGCAATCTCTGTGAGTAGGACAGTAGTAGAAGGCAGGAACGATCTGTTCATACTTGGCTTTGGCAGCAATGTTACCTACAGAGTTCATAAACTGCAAAGAAAAAAACAACTTTTAAAACAGGCTGCAAGTTCTTGTAGACTGGTTTGGTAAAGTCCAGGTATCCAGATATCAAGAAAAAAAACACTACCATGTAACATTTTAACCACATTTAAATATATTACAAAACCTTCCTTTACTACAGTAGCTATTAAGTTTATTCAATATCATTTTGCCCTTTTTAAAGGGAGGAAGCCCACGATGCATATATGAGAAGAGCATGCAAACTCCACACGGAAAAGCTACTGTTTGAACCCCCCACCATGTCCTCGCCAGCCGAGACTAGGTCCACCATCTTCTTGCTGTGAGGCTAACCACAACACCACTGCACAGCCTGTTGCAGATATTCATACAAAATCTCACTGGAAACTACGAGGTCACACAGTTGATATCAGTGAAAACTTTTAAAACCTTTTTTGCTTCTCTTGAGATTTTCTGTGAAGTAAATGTGTTTTTCAGAGGGATTCCTCAGAGTCCCCTACACACACACACACCCTTGCATGCATACACAAAGATGCTGGTTGTGTCTTTCAGCTGTTGGCTCATTCCTTTCAATCCAGGCTGAATTGATACTGATGACTTGTCTTATTCACCCAAGCAGGGCTGCAGAGGCCGAGCAGGAGGCAGACAGCGATACTCAGTGGTGCAGGCCAATATGGGTGAAGCGCGTATCCAGGCCTTACTGCAGGCCAAGTTTCAAACAATGGCTGATCTGCTCTGAAAAAAAAGCCCTGGGCCTCTACTCTTCCCAAGACTTCCATTAATAAAAGTAACAGTTCTCACCTCCAACTCAGCGTGGCTCCAGGGATCCAGTACGAGAGATTTGACTTTGCTGATCTGAGCTATGTTTCTATGAAGGCCTGAGCAGCTGTGACACACAAACACTCCCAGGGTGTAGGATGCCCACTCCGGGTCTGCAATACAGAATTAAGACAGTTTCACACACAAATAATTAATAATGAAAAAATTTTACGTGAATATTAAACAGGGTTCTATTGTCAAATGAAAATTAAATAAAAAATCTTAATTAATCCCAGAGGGAAATTCAGTAGTGTATTAGTTTATTTGTATTTGTTTTTTACAATAATAATAATAGTGTAACAACAATAGCAATATCAGTTATGAATTATGAAGTGATGAAGTTTGTAGTCTGATATAATGGAAAAACTAAAACTTATGTTTTTCATCAATCAACCAGAGAAAATATATTTTCCTGATATGGAATCAACTATACAAATAACACTTCCATACATTTTATGTATAAACTGTATCAAACACTGCTCCATCTTGCTGAAAAAGATGGTAACTAAACAACTACTTTAAAAAAACAAAAAACCTAAAATAACTGCTCTATGAAACCCTGAGAATTAATCGCACACACTGGAAACTGTCAAGTACGGCACTTTTGCATTTTAGATAGATCTGGGCTTTTAAATTTGGTTTGGGTTTATGAGCAGGTGGACACTGAGTTAGTGAAGGAATCCAACAATCACAGAGGACACTTAAAAAGCAAACATTTTAAAAAATGTTTTTCTTCTCTTTTCACTGCGCTTCTTTGCCTCGAATACAAGTTGACCTCGGCATTAAACTATTCATCAGTGCAATAAAATGTACAGTACTTTACATACACTTTGCACTGTAAGGAACACAAGCAGGCCACTAGAAGCCAGCATATTTGTCTTTGTGACCTCATTTTACACAGAGCACATAAATGTGACAGCACAGCTCTGTGGTTTTCTACACAGGCGTACAGCTTCTCCTAAACCCTTATAGCTCATTCTCAGAATCATTTCTCTCATCCTCACATGGTCAACTTAAAGCTGGTGTGAAATTAAACAAGTGGCCAATTTCAAGTTTGCAATCAGTGAGCTGCAAAACATTAAAGACTAAATGAAACCCAGTTTCAAACCTGAAGAATGGACATGAAATAAACTGAAATGAATGCTTGGGTCGTTTGATAAAGAGTTCTCATAAACCTCACTACATTTCAGGCTCCAGCTGCAACCTTTCGAGGTGTCATGGGAGAGTGAGAATAAACTGCGCAAACCACAGTTATGTGCATGTGTGACAAAGTGCTGTGCTGCAGATTTTATAAGTGTTAACTAACCAGGCAATTGTATTTGAGGGTATGTGACCACATGTGTGTGAAGGAAAACAGCCGCCTAAATAAATACACCGTTTCTCCACCTTTATGAAAAGGTTTCTATATTTAATCCCACACAGCAAACAGCCAAAACTTTCCACTGGGTTGAAATAATAGTTAGTTTACAATAAAAAGCCAAGAATTTCAGATGTCATTACTTGCCCTTTTACAAAAGTCCTCAACATGTTTATTGTGAGATATTTGATCATGTCCTGATCAGATCACACAGTGACTGAGAATCTTAGTCCCATGAGAAATAACACAATACACACTTTAGCCGAAATATTTCATGGGGCGCGGTTGAATGGCTTCGCCATAGAATTAATCAACTTTTAGCCATTTTAATTTTAAAAGTGGATAAAAGTAAACACAATTTGAAAACATGTAGCCAGCGAGTACCTGCAGCTCCGCAGTCGGCACAGTTTCCATTCCCAGGTTTCCGTAGAAGCTGTTTAACACGCTGTCTCCTCTTTTCCTGTTCCGAAGCCATAACACGATCGATTGTGATGCCGCTGAAATCCTCAAACTGTCATGCATCGAAAGTAATATCGGTGGACGTCCAGGACTGAATATGCGCCAAAACAACTGATACGGTGACTACTATTAGGTGCGAGGAGGCTGTACCCTGGAGTGTGGTCTGCCGTGGATGCTGTCAATACCGTTAGTAGATACAGTGACACATGTTGATAAGTCTTATTGTTAGGCAGGAGTGAGTCACCTAGCGGTCAACATGCGGAAATGCAGCTGACCGTCCTATCAATTAGGCTACACCCTGATTCAGAAACTTTTTTTAATTTTAAATAATATATTGAACAGATTTTAAAACTACTATTTGATGTGTTGTTTGTGTTTGTTTGGTAACTCGTATTTAGCTGGGAGCAATGAGTGTTGAACTGATCACTTCTGGACCTAATAAAGTAAAAAAAAAACACGTAGGTTAAACCTTACTGTCATTTGACTTCATGGACTTGATTTCCCAGGAAGGTTTAGGAGCAATCACAAAAGGTAATCTGCATATTGCATGTGTAACTAAAGCAAAGCAAATGCAGGCTAAAACTAAGACATAAGTACCAAACGTGCTAAAGTGTTCCAGACTTGGTTCAAATGCAATAAAGATTATACATTTTAATAATGTCACAAATTATGAATAAAGATTAATTCCAGCAAGAAATTATTTACTGAGGTAATCTCTTCTAGTTTAGTTTTCTAAAAGGTTAAGCTGTCTCAGATTAGCAAATATTTTAAAACATGTGGAACAGCAAAGTTTGGGTAATTTATGCACATGATTCAAAGGCTGGAGTTCAGTTTTACAAACTTTTTGAAGGTTTATAATTTACAAACCTTCCACTATTTACAATGTTCTAAAAGTCTCAGAACTTTTATTGCGGCAAATAGGTTGCTGCTTGGATATTGGAAATAGGGGAAAAGGTGTTTTATTTTTCTCTTTGTTTTTTTATATTTGTTTTTTTTTTCCGTTTAAAAGATTTGTTCATATAAAAGACCTATGTGAATATACCCCACACATTTTTTTTTAATTTTTATTTTTCAAAAAGGTCTAAAAATTCAAAACAAGGGATAAAGAAGTCCCACTTTAAACTAAACGTTGGCAGATCTCAAAGAAAACAACATAAAAACAGAATCAATTTAACACAACATATGAAAAATAACTTTGCCTCTTCCTCGCTCCATATGGGAGATAATGCAGAATGTTATTTGTAATGCAGATTAATGAATTTCTGCTGCATCTGGAAAAGCTAAATTACAGCTGATCGGGTTTAGGAATCTACAAGACCACGTGGCAGCTAAATGTGAGACACACTTCTATCTGGAGGAGTTAGAGCTAGAACGAGAGCGATGGCGCCGGCGACCAGGAGATCTGGAGCGAGAACGTCGGCGTACTGGGGACCGCCTTCTTGGGGAGCGGGATCTGAAAGGATACAAAAAGAAAACAATAATAGACACTTTTAGGGCATCAACATTTCAACGTTTTCGCAACAGTACATAAATAAGACGGAAAGTACGGCTGGAAATCATGTAAATGATAGAAAAATGGAAAGCTACCTTCTCCTCATGCGTGGCGGGCTGCGACGCCACATCGGTGGCGGTGGGGGCATTCTGCGAGGAGGAGGAGACAGTCTACGAAGAGGAAGGCGGACTCGTTGAGTCAGAATAGCAGCTGCAGTGATTTCCTGCCCATCGATTTGACCTGTCAAATTAACAGACATTAAATACACTTGTTCGATATTAACACACAAAAATCTGCCCAGATGATCCTGTAATCCGGAAGCACCGATATGATTCTCGCATACCTCCATCCATATGTTTAAGGGCTTTCTGGGCCTCCTCGGGGGTCTCAAACTCCACATAAGCACGGCCCTTGGGGAGGTGTGTATGGAGCCGGTCCATTGGCATCTCAATCATTTTGATTTTCCCATAAGTAGAAAAGATCTCCTGGATGTGCTCCTTTTCAACCATGAAAGCACAATTCCATCATAGAAAATTCTATTAGAGGAGTTATGTTTTTGCACTACCACAGTTCAGAAAAATGAATCGGGCTTTTCATTTCCTCAGTTTTGTTTTAAGCAATCTGCTTAACACAGACTAAATATAGTTACTTCACTTTCTACAGTTCCCCTTTAATCCTGGAGAGTACCCGATCATTTACTTGGCACTGGGAGATGTTTTTGAATGACATTTCTGAGCTAAAAGGACCTTTTATGTTTCGGCTAACCTTGGTTACATTCCTGGTCAGCCTTCCTAAGTGAACCTTTGTTGGTTTGGGGGTGGGGCTTCTTTTCCTTCGTTCTTTATCATCTCCCCTCTTCTGGTTTTTTGAGCTGCAAAATCACGACAGAAAATGATCACGCAAATTAGTGAAAAAAGTAGATCACATATTTCTAAAACATACGATTGTTTAAATTAATGAGGGAGACTTACGGTGAGCGGGAGCGTCGGCGGTTGTCATGCCGTCTACGGCTGGGGCTTGGAGAGCCCGAGGAGCTCGAAGAGGAGGAGGATCGAGAGCTAGAGGATCCAGAGTGGCTGGACCCAGATGAGCTAGATCCACTTGAGGAACCAGAACTAGAACCAGAGCTGCTGCTAGATGACGAGCTAGACCTGGATCCAGCCAGTCAATATACAAAAAATATTATGTTAGAAAACATCTAGGAAACATTTTACTTCCAACAGGAGCAGATATCTTTAAAAGAACGTGTTGGAAAGCAAACCTGCTGCTGCTACTGCTGCCAGAGGACGCACTGCGGCGTTTCCTTACTTTGTCCCGTCCCCTCTCCTTGTCTCCTTCCTTGGTACCAGTCTTTTCTTTGCCTCTATCTTTAGTTTTTTCATCTTCCTTCCGCTTTGTAGGTGATGGTGCCCTAACGTCAGGGAAAATCCACAATAACTTATTTCTGTTAACACTCAATAATATTACACATTACTCGATGTTACACCTCTCCAGTACAACTCAGTCCTGTCATCTGCAGAAACACTGATGACTCAGCAGTTATGGGTGTATCAGTGATGGACAAGAAGGAGAGTACAGATCGGTCAGTTTGTTTAATGGTGCGGTAACAATCATCTCATCTTGAATACCAACAAAACAAAAGAGATGATTGTTGACTTAAGAAGGAACAAGAATAACACACATCGAACTGTGTCCATCCTTGGAGAGGAGGTGAGGATGGTGGAGGAATACAACTACCTTGGAGTTCAGCTGGACAACAGACACTAGTGGAAAGGTAACACTGAGTACATCTACAAGAAAGGTCAGAGCTTCTTAAGGAAGCTGAGATCTTTTAACGTCTGCACCAAAATGTTGGAAATGTTCTATAAGTCTGTTGTTGAAAGTGCAATCAGCTTTGCAGTGATCTGCTGGGGCAGCAGCATCAGAACCAGAGACTTTAAGAGAATCAACAAACTGATCAAGAAAGCTGGTTCCGTGCTTGGAGTATCTCTAGAGCCGCTGGAGCTGATCATCCAAAAAAGAATACTGCACAAGCTGATAAAGATAATGGAGGATTTTTCACATCCTCTCCACTACACAGTGATGAAACAACAGAGTGTGTTCAGTGAGAAGCTTGTACGTTTGTTCAGGTCCGATGGAAGACAGAGAGGTACAGAAGATCATTCCTTCCAGCAGCCATCAGACTGAAGAACAAAACCCTAAATTAATATTACTGCAAATTATAAAATATAAAAGGAGAGAGAAAACGTCCACAGAGCCTTTATTCTTATCCACTCTGTATGCAAAAATTTGAAGACACAAGAAAATTGATCAAAATTCTCCTAATAATAGCCCGGAACTATTCATGTGCATAACCAGTCTAAAATCAATCTAAAGCTACAATAAATGAGAGTATTTTCCTTGAAGTTTTGGTTAAAAAAACTGTTATAAAGCATACAAATATTTCCCAAGACGCTTCCTTGCAAGAAAATATGCAATGCAAGAAAACCCACAGATACCAGTATCATTGAATGTTATAGCTACTTTATAAAAATAACGATAATGAAGACACAAAGCGTATCCAAATAAAGACACCTATTGGTGTCAACATTAAAGGGATTCTGAGGTTTCCATAATATCGTTACTATGCGGTTATTGTTAACATTTAGATCAATAATATAATGACTGACAAATATCCAGGTTAGTTAATAGCCCCGCCGCCACTGAGTTTCATTCAACCGCTCCAGATAACAAGGGAGCACAGCCACAATGCTGCGGTTTATCGAATACGTTCCTTACCTTAATGTATATAATTAATTTTAAAAATGCAATGCAATATCTATAAATCATAGAATCTTCAGTAGACATGCTATAACCCTGACTTTTTCTGGCTAGAAAAAGGTTAAACTTACATTTTTTTGGAACGAGGTGGCTTCGTTTATACCAGAAGAGGCCTGTAAATTTGTCGCCAGTTGATGACGACACCGGAAACTGCGTAATACCCTAGCGCCACTTACAACTCATTTGTTTGTTTTATGTTGTCGATTAAACGTGAGATTGTATGTATGGTTTCACTGTAGTCGTGTAAAGCGATGCATGCCTTTGTGTTGAATGAAATGAGTTAATCTAATTAGAAACGACTATTAAGATCTGAGTCCTCTTGTTGAGAACGTTCGCGAGGTGAGCGCAACACTTTATTATGTCTGTTTTTAGCTAGCGGGGCTATCTTGTATTAGTTGCTTCCAAATAGAAAAATATGTTTCACTAATCTAGACAAGACATTTACTGAACTCTCCGTATTACACTGAGTAAGAACATAATGATACGTTGCTATAATTCACTTAAAAATATCCATAACCCTGTTATTAACGTGAATAAACAAGTTCTGTCCATAACTTCATTGCTCTTTTAGGACCAAACAGCGCGAGAAAACTAATGCAAATTTCCACTGTTTTTTGTTTTTTTTTGTTTGTTTGTTTGTTTGTTTGTTTTTTACAATAAACGTTGTAATACTTTAATATGTTTGTATTGAGATGTCTTGGACTTCAGGTTATTCTGCAAAATCTCTGGTTGTGCACTTATATATAATTTTGTAGATGAGGAATCTGGATTCAGAAATACAAGGATTAACAAAATATTCTTTATAAAAGTTATCGATTTTACAAAGAAATCTTGGTAAGTTTCTAATTGTGGTAAGTTTCAAAAAATTCATAGTATATAATATATATCCGTTCCAAAATAGTTATACGTGCAAATTTGCATGTCACTAGCTACAAAAGTAGTGATTTACTGATTAATCTGTTCGTTGATTAAATTGATTATATATCATGAATCTACATCAGTTCAAACCAATGTGTTTTTTTTTCCTTAGAATGGTTAATAACAATTAAAACAAAGCCAACAAAAAGGGTCTCTACAGAAAGTGTTTGATTAAAATAAAATCCAGTTAAATATAGACTGTAGGTCTTGACTTTTTCTTCCATTAACATTTAAATCTTGGTTTCTGTTTTAAAATCAGATACAATATAAACAATAACAACCTACACTTGAGTAAATATTCAAGTCCGTGCATTGTATTCCTTTACCTTTGTTTAGCACTATATTTGTTGACAGAGAGGTTTCATAGAGTTGTTCAAACAAAAATAACTTAAATCATAGTCTTCTAAAAGTCGTTTCTGTTTTTAAACTATGAAGGGCTAATAAATGTTTCACAGCATTTAGCTTTACTAAAGTTTTTGCAGAGCTAATAGACAATAAAAAATGCATAGATTTCCACCCAATTCAGAATTATGTTTTATGTTTTCAACATCACTGTGAAAAGTTATTAGGGACATATACTAGAAGCAGAACACCTGAAATATGATATGTACTCTACATTACATGTACTCTACTTTACATCTATGGCTTCTTCAACACTTTCTGTTTTATGACTCTTCTAGAAATTTGGAACCAAACTCACAGAGCAGCTCCAGAGTGAAAGAGCATGGGTAGGCTGGACGATGCTGCCAAACACAAAGTGGTGGAGCTGCGGAAGGCTGGTCTCAGTTTCCGTAAGATCAAAAATGTGTTGGAGCTGGAGAACATCAAGGTGTCTGCTCAAGCCATCTACCTGTATCTGAGGGAGTTACAGGGGAGGCCTCCAGGGAGGGTCAGAGCGGTGGAGACAGCAGGCAGCACGTTAGCAGCCCAGATGCACGCTCGAACTGGAGCATTTCAGGACAGCTGGAGCAATATTCTTCTCCAAAACCGGGAAGCCTCTCAAAATGCTGGCTTTGCAGCTTCTACAGACTTTTCCAAACAGAGTTCAACAAATAAAGAGACTATTGCAAATTCATCCAGGTCTGGGGACACCAGTGGAGGCAGCAGGTCGGAGCAGCAACTTCAAGGAAATAAGGAAGAAAAGGACATCCAGATTGTTAGTGTCACATCTCTTGCTCAGCAAGGCCAGCAAAGAGCTCCCCAGGCAGCTGTAACGAGGGCAGAAGCAGGAGCTGTGTCTTCCATGTTTACAACTTCTGGAGTAATCATCAGGAAGAGGGTCACACCTTCTCCCACAACCAGTTCAATACTGGCTGCTCGGAAAAGGCTTTTGGATAAAGCATTGTCACACAAGTCAAAGGTACTTAAGCAGAAGTTCTCTTACATTTTCACAGTATAGATGGGAATTTTTTTGTGGTAGCTTATTTCTTTTTCTGTCCAATAGTCATTCCACCAGGTGGCATCATTGTTGAGGAGAGATCACTCAGGAATCCAAAGTGCTGATATGAGGAATGCTCTTACACACCCACGTCAAAACTATAATCTGACAACAGAAAAGGTGAGAGCAACGTGTTCCTTTTGTTAGACCAACACTTTCACTTGTGGAAATTGCATTTTATCTTCTTGATACAGCTAGAATTTATGTTTGTAATACTGTATTTATATAGTTTCAATCTAGCAACTTTGTACTTGTAATTTTTTTCTAAGATTGTATCATAACCATTGTTTTCAATGTTACAGACTGCTATCGAGGGTCAGCCTGCAAATGACAGCTCATCACAGCGCTTTCCCACGCAGAGACTAGGACTGAGTGCCCGTTCCCTTCAACCTTTGCCTCGTGTTGGTATCCGTCTTCCTAACCGCCCACCCGCCCCTCTGACATCCTCAGCTCCTGGTACTGTTCACATTCGAATGCAGAACCCTGCCAGCCAGAGTACCTCACGTAATGAGAGGAATCCAAGCCCACAGCAGGCCGTCCAGGATTCAGGAGGTAGAGGCGGTTTGCAGGATCAGATTCAAACCCTGGGCTCTGAAGTGCGCAGCCTGGGCCTGGCAGTGAAGATGCTTGTAGAGCAGCAGTGCCATCTGGAAAGGGAGCAGTCGCAGCAGACACAAATTCAGAAGCAGATCCTCAGCACTCTGCAAACCCTTGCTTCCAAAATGACAAATTGTAGCAGCGTTCAGCAGCAGCTACACAAAACCCCATCTCCATCTTCTTTGCCAGCAACCCCCGCCTCTACCTCATTTAGCCAAGATACCTTCAGTTTTGGTCAAAGTACATACAGTCAGTGCAGCCAAAGTCAAGCAAACTATAACTCTTTAGAACATTTGGACAGTTTGGAGACTTTTAAACTGCCAGGATTGAACCCTGCAAGCATGAATGGGTTTCCTCCATGCAGCAGTGCAGAGAGCCTTCCTGTTACCCACACTACCCCTCAAACACAACCCTACACAGCTGCATACACACAGGAAACCAGTCAGACAATAATGCCACCTTACACACAGTCATACGCGCCTACATACACACACTCTCATACCCAGACTTTCGGAGCAACGGAAAGTAAAACTTCTGATTTCTCGGGCAGTTGTGCGGCCAGCACTTTCCAGAGCTGCAGTGTCTCTAGCCACCTATCACAAGATCAGCAGGTCAGTACTATCAAATTGGAAGGTCCATAGGGGGCTTAACCCTTATATTGTGTTCGGGTCAATTTCGACCCGTTTTCAAGTTAAGATATGCAAAAAGTACCATTTACTTCTTTCATGATTTCATGATATCCTCAGAAACTATTATCTCAACATAACAAAAGACATTTTAAAAAATTTGGTCAATTCTATGGGTCCCCTTCCATAAAAGTGACGTTTGTGGTGTTCTGGGTCAAATTTGACCCGTCAGAGAATACTGGCTGTTGCATACAAACTAAAAGCCATGGCTAAACTAAAAGCTATGTATATGTTACCCAATTATACAGACACAGAAACAAACATCACACTCAAGCACGTGGATACACACACACACACTTATATGCACAGACCTTACCCTGTCCCTCTGCCATTGACACTCAAGCTTTCCTGCAGAATTTTGATCCACATGCCACCCATGCACTGCCCCCCCCCCCCTCCCAAACTGTCTCACAGAATATTGATACATTAGAATTTTAAAAATAAACGTCTCCATCTATAAAAGAGGTTTGAGTGAGATGTTGGCTTTAGTCTGCAGCAGAATCAGTCAACATGAGAATGAAATTCAATGTTGATGAAGTAATCGAATATATCTTCAGTCACCAGAATGATATTGAGGACATAGAACTCAGCAAAAATTGAGGAGGATGTGTCTGAGGAAGAGGATCATTTTCAATATGATCCAAACAAGAGGATGAATCTGATGGAGGGGAGGACCCAGCTGAAACAGATGCTGAAAGCGAAGTCGCTTTTACGAGCACGTTTCCAAGCAGGTTCACACATGCAAACCATATTGTTTTCAAATGTTCAATAGATGACTTTATGTTCTGTTTGCATTTACTGTTCTGAGTGAAATGAAGTTAGTTTCTTCAAAAAATTACTTTACATTTTTTCCTAACATAGATCTATACAGGTCAGTTTTGACCAACAACACCACAAATGTCACTATACAGTAGTTCATCATGTTAAATAAAAGGTGAAAAAATGGAAATTATTATTAGGCATTTTCAAGTATTGGTCTATTAGACTCAGATTATGTGCTTACATAATGTGGGGTCTTCACCATAGGAAATGTAATAAATTAATCTAAATAGTTTTTTTAGTATGGTGAAAGGTATATGGTAGCAAAATAAGATTTAAAACCAAATTTACATAGATATAAACACAAACTAAATCACTAATGAAGTTAAAAACAATAGCAGATGATAACTATTGTTTTTTGAGTATTATGGCCTGACTTAAGTCACGGGTCAAATTTGACCCGCCAACACTAAAGACGTGTGCAGCTTTCGAACACATTATAAGGGTTAAGTGTTTGGGGAGTATGAGGGCTCAACTGTGCTTTTTATAGCGACTGAAGCGTTGTCATTTGAGACACAACATCGCCTTTTAAAGTTAAATTAAGAAATTAATAATTATTGGTTACTTTTGTGGAAACACTGTTACGTTTGTATAATTTAATATCACTAAGACATGCAAGTAGTGTATTTTCATATCTGTCTACTAACTTAACGGGGAAAAAAGGATAATAAAAAGTTGATTATGATCCAAAATATGTCCGTGTTTCAAAGTGTTTTCATGTCTAACAAAGTAGCCTGCATAGCAAGACACAGCGTTTGTCTACAGACTCAGTAGTTGCTCAGACTAAACCTATAAATTCCAGCATGTTCCCTGTTGGGATTCTCTTTAGACCACACCTCTCTTATTTTGTAGTGCATGATTTCTAAGAAGAGCTGGAATCTGAGCTTGTCGAGTAATGGTTGCGCAAGTCATGTCCACTGCATGCCCCTACATGCTGTTCTTTGATAGTGTTCTGAAATATGATGTGTGTTTTCCGAAAACCACAGTGTCTAATGTTGTTATAACTTTTAAAATAGTATAAATTCTTGGAATGGATTTCTGTATTATATTATTGTTTGCAGTATTTTTTTTTTTTTTTTTTTTTTGCACAATTTTCCAAAACAGACCTGACACTGCATCAGTCTAGTTTATTTTTTAATTTTTTACAAATTGTTTTAACACATTGGGGTCAAAGATGATTATTTCCAGGAATGCATACACATTTAACCCATCTATCCATCTTCTTTCATTAAATCCAGTTCAGGGTTGCAAAAGGGCTGTAACCTATGCCTGTACTCCCTGGACAGATCCCTAGTCCATTACTAGGCCAGCACAAAGTCACCAAGACATTAAACACATTCTCATACTCAGCCATTAAGGTCTGCTGTTTGAATCTTTCTGGCCTCTGTGAGGAAGCCTGTGGACACAGAACATCTCTCACACAGAGAGATAGAACATGCTAATTCACAAGATGGAACTTTCTTGCTGTGAGACAACACTGTTGGGAATCCAGTAATGTAACAGGAGTAGTCTCTAATCTGAAAAAAAATCTTAACATCGTTCATCAATAATGTTATGGATTTCATTGGCTTTGTATACAGCACACATATTTCTGTTTATAATATGCTCTCTTTATAATGCTAAATGTGTTGTGAGCTTCCTGTTGCTTCATCGACAGGATCCTTGTGCATTTTGTTTGTAGCCTGTTGCTGCTTGTTGGAAACCGGGTAACATTTGCTAACCTGGGCCACAGTGCAGATGATCAACGAAATCTGAAACATTACGGAAGAAATACACTAGAGCAGAACATCACCTTTATGAAGTATGAATATAGTTCAATGCATTTTTTAAAAAGATATGTTACAATAGAACTTTAAAACATAATCCTTTAGAACGACAAGTTCACTGGCGACTGACGGCACACAGCATCTGGGGTGAAGGAGAGAGGGTGAAGCCCACAACTGGTGTTAAATCCAGTTCATCTTCTGAAACATGTGGTGGAGGAGTAAAGTGAAAACGCTGGAGGAGGGAGGTAAAGAAAAGGAAGAGCTCCATTCTGGCCAGGCCTTCTCCAAGACACACCCTGCGACCTGCAGGAAGGTGCAAAGTGCTGAACCTTATCCTGTGTGTAGAAGCACTGAAAATGACTTAAAGAATGAAATCCAGCAAAGTACCTGCAGAGAAGGGCATGAATCCATCTCTCCTAAGAAAGTTGCCCTTGTCATCCAGGAAGTGAGAAGGGTTGAAAGTGTGTGGGCTTTCCCATTCGTTCTCATCATACAGGACAGAGGTAAGAAGAGGAAGCACCGTAGTTCCCTGTAGGCAAAAGGAGAAATTAAA
>JAVQJG010020351.1:0-13083 GCA_036024015.1 Craterocephalus amniculus | reverse complement strand
CACCTTCTGTTGTGGACTTTATCAGTTACACCTTCAGGTTTTGAGGTGAGGTTTGACACAATATTTTGCTCATAACAAAATGTAAGTATCAGTATCGGCCGATACTTAACCCTCTGTATCGGAAGTAAAAAAAGTGGTATCGGGACAGCCCTATTGATAACTTACCAGAGCATGGGAAAAGTTCTGTATCTTTACGTCGTCTTTAATCCAGATCCTGGCAGCATCTTTACCCAGGACTTCCTTTTTGATTCCATTGTTTATTTCACCTAAAACACCAAAAATAATAAATTATGGATTAATATTCTGCATCATGACATGATTTAAAAACCATTAGGAGATAATATCATTAAGTGTCTGTAAAACTACAAAGTTCTCTGGATCCTTTGTGTTTCATCTCATTACTTCAAATTTCTCCTGATGGTTATTGAACAGCTCAGCAATTTGGTCAAGATTTTAAAAAAACATTCAATGAATTATGATAAAATGCTCTAGGTTCAAGATTACAATCAGAAAAGCAGAGTGGGCAATAGTTAAACACGTTACACTTTGAAGGCAACAGTTTACAACCAATCAGGCCATTAGAGGACAAAAAGCTCTTCTCTCACAACAAGTAATAAAAATATTACAAATGAATGTATTTCTGGATTAAATAGCTCAACTAACTTTATGTATCTTAACCCATCAAGTACCAGTTTGATCATATTAGCTACAAATTAGCTAGAACACATAAAATGTGTGGTAGCTGGGGTTTATTATGTTTTTAGGAGAGGACTCGTGTCCCCAGTTGACATTTTAAACAAAATTTAATGGGAATTTCAACTATCTTGAAGAGATAATAGTCCCATGTCGAGTCAACACAAACACAATATTAGTCAAAAACAGAGGGAAAATGACAGAAAGTTGACCTGACTCTATGCAGCTTTTCTACCAATAACTCCCAGTATGTTAACTGGATAAAATAATTATTTGACTGCAAATGAGAATGTGAAGGTACATCCCAGCAGGTTGCATGCTGGGACAGGAAAGTGAAGGCTCTCCTGTTGTTGGTGCATGCCACCGTCATTAACTTTGGGTATTGGAGGAGAGACATGGTGGCAGGAAGAGAGAGAAAATGGGCAGAAATCCAGTCTTGCTGTTAGGAAACTAGAGACAACATAGGACTGGATCACTGACCCAGATACTCTTTCAACTGTTTTAAAAGGAAGCAGAGGAACAATTCAGCAATGAAAGTGTGTTAAAATAATTTATTCAAATCCAGATTAAAAGACCCTCTGTTCTCTGCTGCATTTATATAGTTTCTATTTAAAAGTTCAAATCTGTACAGTTTCTTTTAAACTTGAATCTTAAACTTGATCACATGTTTAATCTGTTTTCCTCTCATTATTATCATTTTAATTTTCTCTTCTGTTTTCATTTTATTTTTTTATGTACTGTTCTGCAATGGAAAGCCCCTTGAATTGTCTTGTACATGAAATCTCTATAAATAAACTTGCCTTGCCTAAAATAAATAAATAAATAACTAAACTGTAATTCCCACAACACCTCTATCCGCAGTGAATTTTAACTTTACCTGTGGCTGCCGCAGTTGCCACAGGTGGAGCAATGTCAGGTGGAGGCTTCAGTTTCATGAGCTCCATCAGGCTGTTGCCCTTTATTCCTGTGGTTTTCACATTAGTGGTCCGAAGGAGGTCTTTCAACTGGATCTGCTGGGAGAATAAATTTTATGTCAGCATAATCAAAAGTTTTTTGTTTGTTTTTTAAAATGTTCAGATGCCTATAAATAGATTGAGCACGGAAAACATACCTGATCTTTGTTAGAAGGCACTACTGTGGATACCGAAGGAGGAACACTTGTGGATGAGGGGGCGGATGAATCCCGCAGTGCTGAATTAGCCACGTGGACCACCTTGGTGACGGTTATGGTGTGTTTGATTGGGTTGGTAACGGACTGTTTGGTAACGGTAGCTCCGAGTGACGGCAACTGATTCAGTTGATTTAAGACAAACGTGGTGGTTGATGGCTGAGGTTTGTGCTGTGTGAAAATATAGCAGACCAACAGAGTTTTAAACCATGGGGCTGACACCAAACTGTCTTAAATGATCTGATAAAATAGCGATATTCTGTAAACTCACCCTGATTGTAACAATGGGGACTGCAGCTGGAGGCTCGTGTCGAACAACCTCCACCGACTCGGCTCCCACACCGACATCCAGGGCACTGATGGAAATAGGCTGGAGGAAGACCAGAAGTCACAATGTCAACATTTTTATAGCGACAGTAATGTCAACAATTAATTTACGCGCCATAAAAATACAAAACTAAACATCATCTTACTTGCTGGATTGTTGAGGGCTGTGTAATATCCTGAGAATCAACATCTAACAGACCAATATCACCTGGGCAAATTCCACTCTCGCTTAAAGCAGCAAGGAGTAAATCCTGTCCGGGATCCATCTGCAAGAAAAATCAGTATAACCTTAGTATTGCATTGTGTTTAATACAGATATTTGCTAAACATACGTGACAAAAGTATTTTGGTTTTTAACATTTTGTAGACTAATAGATCGATCACCACTTGCAGCCTGTCAAATGTTTACATTTCCTATTTAAGTTCCACTAGACTATATTATAATTTCTCAACAGACCAAACCATTTTCAGACTGAAAAACCCTATTTATATATCAGATTAATCAGTTATTGAATGTATCAGCTTCTCTGTTTGAAGACTTTGTAGTAAGGCACAGAGAGCATGTGATGTCTCACTGATGCAGCATGCAGACACTTTAATATGCATGTCATTTTAACTAAACTTGAAACTTTCCACATCAGCATTATGTGGCTTTAGAGATTACACTGTATATGTAGACATTGATTGTAGTTTTAGTTTTTTTCTTTAGACCATTTTAACTCATCTGTTCAGGGACTGCAGCTGGGAATTAGCTTGGCTAGATCTGGTGCAAAGCATCTTTTTAGTGTTGTTTGCACATGTCCCTGTCAAATAAACAAATACAAGGATGTAGGATGAGCAGTTCAATTACGCCATCTTTTACCTGAATTCACTTTTTAGTTTCAATGTTTCAATTCCTTTTTCTTAATAATTATTAATAACATCCAAAATCCCAACAATAAATCCCTATAATTGCGGTCCTTAGCAGATGTTTATAAAAAGGTTATCTAAAACAATATGATTGTTTCTTTAAATCTACAACAGAATACATAAGTCATGCATAACATCCACACGTGTAACACATGTGGTAGTAGACATTCAAATTACATCTAAAATTCTCTTTTCAACAATAAACACTCACAATAAGAAGTCTAAACTTGTCCTGAACAACTTAAACAAGCAGAAAATATAGTTTCGGTCTAATTCACTAAAAATAGGGGTGACTAGTTAAATATTGAACTCAATGCAGGAACCAGATACCACACCTGAGCAGTAACAATGAAGTGGGGAAAAATGGATTAAACAATCACTTAAGTATCTAAAAGTTAAATTCTTCGTTAAAGGTTTTATTTAAGTTATCTGTTTATTTATCCAGAGGTTTACTTACTGTCTGGTCCATGATCGGTTTCAAAGTGACCCAAAACAAGACACGTGTTTGCAGTGCCCTGCCTTCAACTTCCTGCTCCCACTGACTCAAAGCAGCTAGCCCCCGACTTCTACTTGGCTGTTACATAATATTTACACAGATAGCATCTACACAGTGTAAGATTGTGCAAAACATCTTTTTCAGGGATGCTTTTTAACGCGTAGTGGTTAACCTTTGTCTTTCACTTTGCCACACTAGCTTAACTGGCCTGGTTGGACCAGGGTGACACAGCTAAGTTGTGCTAGCTTGCCTTGCACACTATACGCAAGCTAAAATGGTACGGGTTGGTTTCACATGCATGACACTGAAAAGTCTGGAAAGCAGGGTTTATAATTTTACAATTTAACTGACAGGATGTTAAAAACTACTTAGCTAAACATGTCAGAAATACCTCTCGCCGTTATAGCTAAATAACACCGTCACCACGATGAAAGCTCCATATCCCTGTGCTTTTTAATCCTCTGTAGGTATATTCCTCATGGTAACATTGTTGATTGGTGCTTCACGTTTACATGTTTACCTTCATAGAAGTCTTAAAATGTGAAAATATGGTTGGTTAATAACGTTTCAATGAGTTTACGTGCAGCTTTAAGTTGAAAGCGAGTTGTTGATAAATGACGTTTGCAAAATTATTCAACAGCAACACATTTCTTAAAATACATCTATTTATTTACTAATGTGTCCTTCATACCCTGGAACAAAGCAGCAGGGCACGAAAAGAAAGCAGAAACTGAGCACACGACCCCTGTTGTGGCAGCGTTAATAAGGGTGTTCTCACGCGCACAGCCGTTTATGATGCTAGCGAACGTTAGCAATCAGGACGGACGCTGCCAGCTTCAAAACCCCCACACTTGTTATTTATCCAAAAATTATAACAACGTAACGACGATCGCGAGTTGTTTTTTGTTTTTTATAGATCTTTATTTCTGAGTTGAGATCAAACAAACAGCTCCCACGCCGAGGCGAACTTACTTGGAAGCGGAACGGCCGCTGCAGCTCGCGCTTCGCGGCAGCTCAGCAGTTCGGGGGCTTGTTGTCCTCTCGGGCTCCTCCGCGCTCACGCCATCTTTTTATCAAACGCTCCGCCGCATGTTAGTCACGTGACGCGCAGGCCGACCGCCGCTGTTTTTAGAAGCAAACTTCTCGAGCGGCGCCGCAAAATGCGGCTCTTTGGACGGCCACGCTTCGTCCCTCGACGACAATAAGCCGATATAAGAGAGAAATTTTGCATTTCTAATAAATTAGCACAAACGAGAAACATAGCAGAGTCAGCGAGCTAATACTGCGTCACGTGACCGCACCAGGTCTCAGTAGGAAGTGACGATGGACAACTTCTCTTCTTCTTCTTCGTCATCTAGATGCTTCCTTCCTTTTTCATATTCTTATATTTCTGCTTCCCTGTCTTTACCTCATGGAAATTTCTTATTTTCTTTTAATCTTTTAATTAATTGTTGTCTGGTCACTTTCAATGCATTAGATGTCGGATTAATTTTCGTATGCAAAGCAGTGACTTCACAAATAAAGTTTATTATTAATCATCTGATTCAATTATAATTGTAACAAAAATTTGACAAAGTGTTTGTGATTGTTTCTGTGATTTTCTTTTTATTTGTCTTTGTATTTTCTTTTTTATCTCTTTGTTTTATGAACCTTCTGGACTGCAAGTCTGTAATAAAATTTGAATTTGAATAATTGTTCTTAATAAGGATATTAAGAAAAAATTATGTAACTATACAATTCCAAACAAAATTATAGATTGATTTGCAAATTAAGTCATAATGAATTAATAAAGCATACAAAACAACTTATTAAAACTAAATGAAGGCATCATAACATGAGAGTTATGGTCACATTCTTAATGTAAAAGAAAAAAGAAGTTTATCTTTATGAATATCAAACAAAGCAAAGATATTGTTTTAAATACTTTCATCAATGACACCACACCCAGCACATTTTCATACTGTAACTCTAATTTCCCATGAATAAACAGATCTAAACTTTTGTTGCGGTAACAATATCACATTGTTTTAATTAGACATTTATGTTATTTATAAGTCTTTTCACGAATTGTTTACATGCTATATTTTGCGCATGGAAGCTGACAATAATAAAGAATAACACTATTATAGTCCTGCAGCTTGACTGGGATAATAACACAAAGACAAACAGAACCTGCAGACCTGCAGAAAGAAACTGGAAACTTTAACATGTGCACACACAAGAGAATCTACTTGGACATGTAGTTTTTATTCAAACTAAAAAATGTCAAGCCTCAGAGGGAAAGAATTAAAGTAAGCATTGGACTGACAAATGACATTTCTTTATCTATTTTTTATTTTTCACCATCAATGCAGCTGATTTGACACAAAACATGTGTAGAGTCACTAAAAAACAACAATCCATAAAGTACATAATAAATGCGGAAAAACAGCATATTGCTAATGTCTTGAGCCATGCTTTATTTCTTTATATCAACAAAATAATTTATAAATATGTGCATAAATAGACTGCATACAAATGGGGGGAAAAAACAAGATTTGTAAACAGCCAATATGAAAAAACAAAACAAAAAACAACGTTGTAACTAAAGCTGGGGAACTACAGCATCTGTTAAAAAGACCAGAAAGCTCAGCTGGTAGCTTACTAAACTGTCAGCTAGTACAGAGGTTGAAACAATTTTATGCAGGGTAAACCTGATATTTTGATTTCTCTGCACAAAAGTAATTACATGTTATTCTAGTTTTAGTTTGATGTTTATCTATAAACCTTCCAAATGGTTAACCCTGTAGGATGTCATTTTTGCTGAGCAATGGAAAAAATGCACCGTTGAGATGGCATTTTCTACCATTTGTTCTCCAACAAAGATGAATGCAAGAATCCAAAACTTTTATCATCAGTCATGTGCAGTTATTATATCAGAATTTGCTGAAATAGTAATAGTAAATTATTCATATGAAAACGTGCATCAATAAGAAAATAAATGATAGAAAATGTGAACATGTTGGTTAATTAAACTTACAAATTAAAGAAAGACTAATAAATGTTGGAGGGGAAAAAATCAAGTAAACAAAGCTGTTATCTAAACTAAACTGTAGTTCCGCCGCTGACCTGCAGGTGGAGCCATCGTTCCGCCTCTTCTCATTCATTTATACACACAGAGAAACATGGCGGCGTGGAGCTGTGGGGGTTTCATCGGCTGAGCTCTCGGCAGTTGTTGCTCTACAGAAGTACACTCAAAAACCGTGGAAGGGTGCGCTCGTTTAGCGAGGACGCTGTCGGTGGAGGCAGGCCGAGGTTTGCCTCTAACCGGGTGTTTGTCTGTTTTCCCCCCCCCTCCGAACGAGTGACCAGTCAGGAAAACAAGTCGGACATGAACGGGGTAAGTTTCCTTCTTCTGCATCAACAAACAGAGGCAAAACAAGGCCCTGTGTACGGGAAACATCATATTTCACTACATAAATTGTATTTTTGTCTGTATACGGGATAATTTTACAATTTAGGGGTATTTCTGCAAGAAGTTTGGTCCGTTACAGAAGCTACAGAGGGGAGCTTTTTGTTGCTAGCATTAGCTAGTGACCGCTACATTTTCCTCTTAGCTGGGGACGCTTCGGCTTTTTATCACCCTAAACTAAACATAAATACTCACCCAATATTTTGTTATAGGGTGCTTATTTATTTTAATATGATTTGCGTGGTTAATTGTGAGTTGGTTTGACCACGAAGAGATGAACCTGGAAGCTCGGAGCCGTGTATTAAAGGGACTGATTATGGGCTGTCCGGAGGGGAAAGTGGGTGTGGAAGCAGCGTAGTCTCGTGTCTCCGGCCCCACCCACAGGTTTAACATAAACACAGCTACCTTTTATCATTTAACTTTTTTATAAAATAACCTTTTAAAGAGGCTATTCGTCTTCCCTTTAAATAAAATTGTAATTTATTTATATAGCATGTACAGCAATAGTAAAAGTGTTGATAAATTATTGCAGATATATGTATATATATGTAAGTATGAGGCTAAATACTGTGGCCACTTAAAAAAGGAGCTTGAAAGTCATTATTTGGTCTTAGCAGTTTTATTTATGGACAAAGTTTTTGGCAAACTTTGTCATTTCTTTATTAAATGCAATCCTGATCTTTGTAAAATGTAAAAAATAAAAACTGAAAGCAATTATTTACACATCTCAGCAACCCATTTTTATTACCAATATAACATAAATAACAAGATAGATGTTGAAATAGAGACATTTGAGCATGTTGTGGAAAAAATGAGCTAATTTTGAATCTAGTGGTAGAATCATATCTGTAACAAAAATGGAACAGGAGCATCAAAAGCAAGCTGATTAGTTTACCATTGCAACAGGTCAATAATACAAAAAAGAGCATTTCAGAGAGTCAGAGTCTCTCAGATGTAAATATGGCGAAAGGTTTGCCACTCTGAGACAAACTGTGTCAAAAATTGTGGATCAAAATTTAGAAAATAATATCATGTCATTGGAAGATTAAAAGAATCAGAAGGAATCCCTGTGCACAGGGGAAAGGACGAAGGTCAAAAGGCCTTCATAAAGATGGTGAAATATTCTAATTATTAAAAGAAATTCTGGCTCTTTTGAAGCTAATCTAAATGGCAATGGGGAGATTTAGATTTTTGCCCAGTATTGTGCCTTTTAAATCTCATTTTTATATAAGTTTTTGTACAAAAACCTACCAAAATCTTAAATCCCAGTGAGAGAAGCTCTTTCTTAATACACTACTGTATGGATCCAAAACCAACTCCTTCCAGAACAGAACATGTTTATTTCTGAAATTTGAGATGCACAATGTTAGATTTTTTATAAGAGTATTTGATTATTACGTACAGCTAAGAGCTCATAGTCATTACATATCATGGAGAAGTATTTTTAGCTGCTATGTATGGAAAATGCCTATGGGACTATAAAAATGTATTTAAAAATGTGTGTGTATGAGTAGGGCTGTGCAATATATCGAGATTTTCAAATATACCGAGACTTTGTCAAATGAGATATAGAACGAGGGAATATCGTTTATATCGAGTTAGCTCGTTTTAAGTTAAAACTCTTTTTAAGCATTTTGTACAACTGAATCCTTACTCTGCTCATTGAAAGTTATTTTTTATCATTTTAATAACATTTGCTTTAATTTCAGTGAAATATTTTAATGCTTATGTGCTTTTGATCCTTAATAAAAGTGCATTTATCACTCAATGATGTAAATTTGAACCCTCCCCCTGTTACATGACCAAAAAAAAGGGATTAAGGTATATATCGTATATCGTGATTAAGAAAAAAATGATATGATTGAGATATGAAATTTGCTTCACGTCATCCAGCCCTTTGTTGGAGTAATTTTTTTGTTGATAAGAGGGAGATAAAAATTAGTGAATCACAGGAGTTTTTTCAGTGATAATCAACATTTTTACAGGAAATCGTGTGCAGCGCTCATTCAGTGACGGTCTTCAGCCGCACCAAGTCCACATCAGCAGTCCAGGACAAGAAAACAACCACCAGGCTGACCCAGGAGGGGAGGGGCTCCCCGAACCACCCCCTGCAGAGTGATGCTCAGACGGGGGGTGAGTCGTCGTTTTGTTTTTATTTAATATCCGCTTTCATGAAAAAGCAGGAAAACCTGAATCTCCGTTTTTTCCCCCCTCCATCCCAGGCAGGGCAGCAGACACCATCATGCTGAAAGAATCGAAGTCTGACTTCCCGGAGACGGGGAGCTGGTCAGATGAACAGCCGTTACCTCCGCAGCTCCACTGCCTTCGTTCCCCCGCCGAGGCCGCCCTGCCTCTCGGGAACAGCTTACCTCACACCCCACTCCAGGCCAACAACAGCGGCTCGCTTCACCAGTGGAGAGGAGCTTGTGCCTCCGCCAAGGCAAAGAAAACTCCACGGAGGAAACATCCACGTCCCAAGTACTGATGCTCTTTTATTTTGCCCTGCTGTAGCACAAGCACACATGGAAATCTAGAAGAAAATTGCAGTTCCCCCCTCCTCCACTAGGTGCTGCTGGAAAACAGAGCAATTCCCCATAGACTCCCATGTTAAAAAGAGCAACTTTGCAGCAGAATTAAACATGTTTACAGCCGGGTTAAAACAAAAATTAGCTTTAAAAGTTCAGGTTTACCTTCATGACAACTGTGGGGGGAGGGGGAATAAAAATGTCATGTATACACATCTGATCCGATCGGCCTCGATAGAAAAGATACACTCGGAAGGGCTGGTTTAAACTTTTTTCACATGTACACATGTGCTGGTTAGGTGACGCAATCAGTTTTAGGGAAGACGTGAGCAATGGCGACAGCAAAACATAACAGGACTGTGGCAGATACGTTTTTGCTGAAAACTGAGAATTTCAGGATTATTGAGCTTTTCGACAGTTAAAATAAAAATATGAAAAAACCTTATACTGAAAGAGTGGACTGCACATATCCAAAAAGTGTTGGAATATATTGAGTTTCTTCGAAGACGTGAACTACGGCAGCAGCAAAATAGAAAAAGGACTGTCGCGAATCTTCTTTTTTTTTGTTAAAAACTGAAAGAGTGTCAGGATTATTGAGCTTTTTAACAGTCAAAAGTTAAAAAAGAAAAACAATTATTCTTTTCTCGAACTTGTAGCACTGCACATATTAGAATATAATGAATCTGTCATTCATATAAACACGTAAGGGAATCGGATCCTTATATCCAGCGTCCATGTAAACATTTCGACTGGAATCTCCGATCAGATTTATTGCAGTCCGATAGATTAAATATTTCTCTGTGTAAGCATAGCTAATGTCCACTTTAGATCTGATCATTCCTCCATACAGACAAGAAGTCGGATGAAAGCAGAGACTCTAATTACAGATGCATCAGAAACTCCAGGAGTTAGCAGCCAGGATCATAAATCAGGTCTAATGTTGCCCTTTTTATTCCAGCTCTAAAAAAATATTGAATCATCAATAAGTTTAAAAAAGAAATCCAATTAACAGTTTTAAAGAACTTTGGTTTTTCAGCTTCTATAGAGCAGATTATTGTAAGAAGACTTCCAAGAAAAGGGAAAATTCCCAGGAAAATAGGAATTTTAAAAAGACTCGAACGACTAAGCGACCATCAAACAGATGCTAATAAATAGCTTCAGGTCATTGATGAATTGCTACGTCTCACCCTTTAATCACAGTTAAACCTACATAATTAAATCATGGAGGTGTATTTAAGAGGTTCACCTCTGCAGTCAGCTCCAGCTTCCTGTTTGGGTCGGATGTTGCAGAGTTTGGTGTTTCCTCATGAGAAGCAATGAGGTTGAAGCTTTGGCACCAAAAATAATGTAAATATATAAATATATATTTATATTTAATGACCAAGATGTGAAAGTTATTTTCATGTCATGTTTATATTTGTTTTTCACACAGGTCTGGAGGAAAAAACTCTCAAAACCGAAAAGTTACAGACTTCTACCCAATAAGACGAAGCTCCAGGAAAAGTAAAACAGAACTGAAGGTGAGATGAACTGCGATGAGGAGGATGGTTCTCTTCATCACTTATTTATATTTATAAAATAAGCAAAATATGGTTTGATCGAAAGCTTGATTCCTGATCCAAGTAATAGTTCTACAAACTACTTCTTTTTTATATTTTTTTTATTTGTTTTAAGTCCGTACTTTTTTCATTTTCTTCATTCAGTTTCATTTTTCTTTATGCTTTTATTGGAGGAGCCACTTCATTCTCACCTGTGAGTCATTCAGCATGAAAAAGGCTCTTTATTTCCCCAGCCGTCTGTCACAAAGAGACGCCATTTGTTCCCTTTTGTTTAGTTTCACCTGGGAAAAACAGCAAACATCAGACTAGTAGGATGTTAGGATTGAACTGGACTGAAGATCATTGGGAACCGGAACTCAATATTACTGAAGCTTTTGAAGGAAATTGAAACGGAAAAGAGAATTACTGCTTTTAAATAGATTATATGTAAAGGTATTTCTAAACAGATATAAATATAAATTTATCATTTATTTCTGCTTTTAGAAAAAGGATTTGAAAATGCATTTTCAAATCTCAGGATTTAATAATGAAATAATGAAAGAAATTTGTAACCCCTGTTTAACAATTCAATTTTAAATGTGCAATTAGGAAATGCTTTAGTAATTAGATTTTTTTTATATAATTTAATTGTTGAATTTGAAATTATATTTAGTAATACATATTTTTATTTCACAATTGGTTAAATTTGATTAATCACAATTGATTAATCAGCATGAAAATGTGGTATTACTTTTTCGATGACTCTCCTGGTCCTCCATAGAAAACAGGCTCCAGGTTCATCATAAAATCCAGAGACGATTGTTTTGATTTTTACTTTGTTTGTGGCGAACGCTCCAGTCCTCCCTCTGTCAGTAACATCACGTCCTGTTTGTCTGCAGTGTGAACAGAAGAAGCTCATAGACGACCTCATCATGAATGGAATAGAGCAAGGAATGGAGGTAATCTTCAGTTTCCAACGTCTGCAGGGCAGCAAATGCGTTATATAAACATCTAACTACACATGAGGCCTTTAAGTAAAACTTATTGTGAGCCTCAGAATAAACAAGTTAATACTCACTAAATACTCGTTAAATCTTAACGATTGATAATTGATAGTCGATTGATTACGACCATCACGACCGGAACTTCCAACACGTTGGTATTTGTTGATTAAAATGTACAAAGTTAATAAACTGCATCTTTTAAGAAATCCTGAAAAACATAATTATCACATTATCACCTGACCAGTTCAGACAATCTCATTCATTTCTCTGTATCTGCAAATAAAAGTATTAACACATTTATTACATGTAGTGGGATTTTTTTTACAGGTGGGATCCACATGATAGAAGCTGTGGACTGTTTTCCATCCACCTTTAGAAAATGTTTTAACAGTTTTCGCCAGGCAGTAAAGCCAACGATGCATCAAGTAATAAACGGGAAGAGTAAATGAATAAATACAGACGCTTTAATCATAAACTAAAAAGTCTTTAGACAGTTGTCTCAGCTAAAGAAAATGTTACTTATTACTCTTTAAAACTACTTTGGTTGATTTCTTATGATTATTAAATAAAGGATGTTTGATGTATTGAATGTTTCGGGATGAATGCAACATGTCTAAATGCTTCCACCAGTTTCAGGCTGTTTCAGTGTAGATCCTCCTGTTTGCAGGTGCAGCATATAGAAGGAAAGGGCAGGGCGGTGTTTGCCACTCAGTGTTTCCAAAAAGGCGATTATGTGGTGGAGTATCACGGAGATTTGCTGCAGATCACAGACGCAAAGAAGAGAGAAGCGGAATACGCTCAGAATCCTGCTACTGGCTGCTACATGTACTACTTTCAGTACCTCTGCAAAACATACTGGTATGTTTTTGTTTGCTTAGACAACATAAGAAGATGTGAACAACTCAGAAGTGGCCAGAAATATAATGAAATGATTGAAAAATGAAAAATACTTAATTGATCCCAGAGGGAAAT
>JAVQJG010020348.1:0-26877 GCA_036024015.1 Craterocephalus amniculus | reverse complement strand
GGGAGGAAGCCGGAGTACCCGGTGAGAACCCACGCATACACGGGGAGAACATGCAAACTCCACACAGGAAGGCCACAGCTTCAAGCCCCTCCTCAGCCGGAATCTGGCTCCGACCGACTTGGGGCTCGAACCGGCGGCCCTCTCACTGTGAGGCCGCAGTGCTAACCACTACACCACCGTGCAGCCCAGTTTGAAAAACTACTGACTGTACAAATAATAACTTTTGGGTACATGGAAACTCTGAGTTTTCAGGAAAACCCTCCAGACCAATGTGTGTATTTGGTTTCTATTTATTTCAGCTGAGTGACCGAGAAACATAGAAGGAGGGCAGAAAGACAGGGATTTGAGCGAAAGGTGCTGTGGGATTTTCTTCTGTCCTGAAAATATGGAAGACAAATTTACTTTATTTTCTTCTTTTTGTGTTTGGCTGTGACTTTTCATGTTTATCCGTTTTATTTGCTAAAAGGCATAAAAATGCATAAGTATGAACAGAAAATGGTCATAAGATGACTTTTAACATGAACTCTCTGCTTTCAGGCCTTTGTACGGCTGTGTTTACTGATGAGCCGGTGACACTGTGCTGACGCTTGCCAGGTGTCAGATCAACATCTTTGTTGCATTTTATCCTTTTAATCTCCCTGACAGAATAAAGCTGCTGAGCTTATTTTGGAAGATGGGACCTAAGGAAGACAAGCTAGCAAGCATGCTCAGTTGGACGGCCTAATCTCTTCTTGCACCTTCTTTAGATGACCCTGCTTCCTGATCTTAGTTTACACCTTGCTTCTGTCTCTATTTGTCACAAATGCCCTGCATTCAGTCATTAGCTCCCTGAGCAATACTCATTGGTTTCCTTTGTTCATTACCAGATCCTGTCCCAGTTTGTTCCTAGTTTTATTTGGTCAGTTCTGTGTAGTTTGTTGTGAGTTTTGTAATTTAGTCTTGGCTACTCACGTTCTTTGTTATCCTGCCATCACAACGACAATAGTTTCTTAAGATGAATCCTAGTTCCACATCTGCCTATCTCTTGTCTCCCAGTCAGTATTTGGATCCTTGCTCCATGTCTCTGATCAGGGTCTAATTTGCAACATTACAAGGATCTATTCAGTTTTAAAATGTGCTAAATGTGGATTAAGATTATTTTACAAAAAGTAAGGAAGGCCTTCCCTGACAAGGGAACATCCTGAATGGCAAAATGTTCCATAAGGCTTCAGAAACTCTGCATGCTGTTCAGCATTAACAGTGTTTCCATGTACAGCAAAGCACCATCACACCAATGCGAATGGGTGCTAATAAGCAGGCAGATAGTCACTCCCATCTTTGGCTTAGAGCAGTGGTTCTCAAACTGGAATTGGAAAAAATGCAGCCGAGGAACTCAAGTTTTGACAGCTTTTGTATTCTGGTCCACACTCCAGAACAGGTGGTGGCAGTAATTCACCAATACATTTTTACTAACCAGCAAAATATATCAAGTAGAAAAACTGCAGAGTAATTGTGTGAACACAACAAGGGACATGGTAGAAACAGTTTGAGAAGCAAGGCAGACCACAGGGGGGCCCCGAGGCTTTGAACATTTAGAGCAATCGTGATTCACGTCCAGACATTTTGCCTGATTTTAAGAAAAAAAAAGTTTGGCTGTAAGTTGTTAAATCAATTTTGGCTTCATGGAAGGACAAGACTCTGCCAGAATCCAGCATTTATGGTGAGAATCTCTTTTGAAAGAGATGGTTGGAAACAGCATGGTTTCAGCATGGGGAGGGGCAGGGGGTCCATGGCTTTTTAGTATTTGCATTAGTTGGTCCTTGAGGAAAATAGGTCAGGAACCAGTGGTTCCCTCACCGGTTTTCAGCCGTTTTTCTGAGCCCATACAGAGGTTTCCTTCCATCATATGTGTGTTTTAAAACATCCTGCAGCTCATGGCTTCTCAGTCTTTCTTTCAGCATTATTCCTTTTTATTCAAATTTTGTCAATCTAATAATCTTTTCCATCTCTTTTATTTCTACTTTACATTACTTTACATCTTATGTTGCGTTATATATCAGGGCATAAAATAAATATAAAGCCTGTTGTAAATAAACATTGCCATAAACTGGGGAAATTGAATGAAGATAAAAGCCAAAAATAGAGAATCAATTCATTTTGACATATCTGGTTATTCAATGCTGCAGCCTTTAGTACTGCAGGACATAAAGCGAATAATGTCCGAAATCAGTTATTTCAACAGTTTCTCAACAGTTAAAACTATACAAACTCTGAACTTACACATTACAAAACAAACCACTTTAACCACATTTCTAAATTAAACGTAAACATATTTTCATCTGGCCTCAACTGTGCAAACTCTTGCATTTTATATTTGGTCAACATTAGAGTGTAAAATTGCATGAAATAACTAATAAGCCACAGGACTCTGGTGCGAAGCTGCTGTAATATAACTAATGTAAGATGCAGGCAACTGCGTAATGCCTCTGACCATCTTGTCGAGATCCCTCTGGAGGTTGCTCTTCTCCATGTGAATCTTCTCGTAGGCCTTTATCACATCCTCCAGCTGCTCCTCCCTGTCTTTTCTCTTCTGGAGCTGAAGCGACACACACAGAAACAAGCTGAAGAACATGAAAAAAAAGACTTGACACATTTGCTTTTTCCCCCTCCATCCTCCTTAGTCAGTTTCCAAACTTCTTCACAAAAATGAAAATAAAAAAAACAAAATCTTCAATTGTGAAAATCATCAAATGTGTCTCTTACAAAGCTGTTGTGTAACCAAGTAAATTTCGGACAATGAGCTCCTGAGACCTCAGCATGCATGTAACAGTTCCCTCACCATCTCTACAAGAGCAAGAAAATAGTTATTTCTTGCCGGCTTGCTGATCCTGTGTTACGAAATGAAGCAACAAGCATGCTATCTGTTAGGGCTGCCACTTTCACCAAATTGGGTGAAATGAGATTTTCAGAGTTCAGAGCAAGCTTTTATCAAAGAATATGAAAAAATGTGGTCACTTCAAACAACACCGACAATGAGTGTGGGAGCAGCAGTAAAGAAGTGAGATAAACAAAGATAAACATCACTGCTGTGCGGCGCAGCACTGAGGCCTATTCACTGTGTCTATGGTAACATATGCCTGTAGAAAACCAGCAGCAAGCCGTGCACTGCTTATGGGGTGTATTGTGAAGGAGCACAGCAGGACTACTGAGATACAACTCAGCTGGAAGATACTCAAAGATGAATGTAAAAAAATATATATAGATAGATGTGTTTGTATTATTTCCTTATACATTTCCATTTCTGGAGTCTGTAGGTGGAATTTATTTTCTGTTCATAGTTCACTTCCAGTTACACTCTGTGATTTATAGTATAATTTTCTAAGATGCTATTAATACTGGAGATGGAGTGAAAGAGAACAAGACCATAAGTCACAAGTGAATCACAGCAGGAACGTTAGATAAAAGGTGGAATATGGCTTATTATCTTGTAAAGAGCGACAGCTGTCTATTGTGATTCAAATACACTATTACAAAGTAAGAATAAAAGGTGGTTAATAATATTAAAGCTGACATACGGAGCTTCAAAAAGCAGAAGATGTTAGAAATTTGGGTAGTATTTTTCTATTTTTTCTCGCAGTATATATATCATTAAAGGTCACAAAACTCGTTGAAACCGCTCCAAAACTGATTAAGCCTGCAATTATGAAACAGTTGTCATGTAATCCTCTGGGGAAATTATCCTTATCAAAGTATGGCAGTATATACTCCATAGGGTGACTTTTGGATCCATACCAAGTGATTAAAACACAATTATGCAGGTTTATGCTCATTCCTCAACACAGAATTCATCTCCGGGACGTCGCCTAGGACTGTCAGCCTGTCAAACAAGGTAGTCTCAATCCTACAGTATCTGTTCTTATGATTGATTCCATGACGATGGACCATTTACCAGATGATATCAGAACAGAGCCCCAAGTCTTGGACACTAAGAATGGCTCTTTTGTAAACACCATCAACGCTTAAACATGGTTTTGAAAACACTTCTGCTTTAGAGCTTCTTAAATGTAAATCTACATATATTATAGCGCTTTGCTGCTACAAGGGGGCAGTGTCAGGAATGCGCAGAACAGTAATAGGTATGGGTCATGGGTTGCTCTCAGCTGCTGGTCTATTAAATCTACTCTAAAGGCCCATTTATGCTCAACAGTAGAGAGAGAGATACAGAGCCTTTTGTCGGTCTCACACATCCGTTATGGTGTAGTTTGGTCTTTTTCCAGGGCTCCTGCAGATGCGTACCTCAGCACAGCAAACAGAGCAGCGCCTTTAGAAACAGTGGGGGCAGTGTTGAGCAGAATAGCTGATCTATAACCAGCGAATGGACGAAATTAAAAAACCTTTTATGATTTTTTCTGAGAATGCATGCTGTCATCATCTCCTTTACTGTCTCCATGTTTGCTTTTGTCTGAAACAGACTTTGAAACTAAAAGGTGAGCTCTAAATTCTGCACCACCCTCTAGTGGATGTATTGTCCAACGACCACACCAACATAAGGTTGTAGGTCGGGATGA
This sequence comes from Craterocephalus amniculus, assembly GCA_036024015.1. NCBI lineage: Eukaryota > Metazoa > Chordata > Actinopteri > Atheriniformes > Atherinidae > Craterocephalus > Craterocephalus amniculus. The sequence goes on along the minus strand of JAVQJG010020348.1, from coordinate 22,330 downwards.
GAGTATGAGAAGAAAGTGACAGATATTTACGTATTCAAAGGGAGCAGAAATGGTTCTTAACATGTTGTGGAGTGAAAACAAGTCTAAAAACCAGTATAAAATGGCTGAATCCCCTCATGCATGTCTCAGCTCTGCAGAGGCCTAATGAGCAATTTGTTTGATTTAAACCTGCCAATCTTTCTGATCATTGGCTGTGATCACCTGAGCCACTTCTGCCCATGGTGTAGGCTTGGTGCTCATTTTAATCAAAATAATTTCAGTTTTATTTGCACAGAGCCAATGCACAACAGTCAGTCTGATTCAATCAAATTATTATCAGTTCAGTCCCATTTATTATAATCCATCTTAGTCCCATTAATCATTATTCAGTTCGAATGGAGCCAATATAAAAATTGTGGCCTAGCTGAGGAAATCAGTCGATTTTACCCTTCATTCAATCTCCATAATTAATGGTGGAATCTATTTTTCTTGCCTAACAAATGGATGAACAGCCATCTTTTCCTTTGCGAGTAAAGAAACCCAGAAACCTGCAACACAAATTTCAACTATTCTGAGCCTCTCAATCTCAAAAACAGGTATTTTTGAACATAAGTTTAAAATAGGATGACGTGTCCGTACTGCACTTAGCTTACTAAAGATTATTCAGACTGTGTCACCCTGTTATCCTAGTAACAGCAGAAAATTGCTTCTTTTGTGTTGCATTAATTACAATCGTCTTGAGTCGCTCCAAGCCCAGGCTACGATGCCAGTACTCCTGCAACCTGCAGGAACATTTCTATTAGACAGACAACGTTTGACATATGTTATTCTAGAACTGAACAGCCCTGATTGAAAAAAAAAGAAATATCTGCAAAACAAAAGAGTCAAATATTCATCAATATCCAGCATGTAGCTGCAAGCCTGAAGCTGTTGTTTCCGGAAAAACAGATTTTAAATCAGAAGGGCCAGAGAAGGGCACTTATAATAACAAACATCTGTAGAAGTTATGTTGGAGTGGGGAACTGCCTTGTGGGATTCCATTGCAGCCGTTTTGTAGGTTTTGCAGGTTTTGCAGGTTTTGGTAATGGCATTTTCCATTTATGTCCTCATCAATCATGCAGACCCAGATGGATGATTTTGGGAATGTTTTTTCAGTCCTCTCATTCTTATTTTGTCTCGGTGACAACCGTGATCAGTTTTCAGTTGTTTTTGTTTAATTCTTGTGTTCAAAGAATAAATGCAGAGATGCAAAATAACGTATAAGCAAAGTATTCAGCATGTCATGGGACAAGTTCAAACTGATGGAAGGAAACTGGAAAAACATTGAACTTTCTCTGCTTTTCAGCGCTCATCACTTTACCAAGAAGGACCCGGCTTAGGAGTCTTTGTACTCGTGTATTTGCCTGCTCCATTGGTCAGGTCCTAACAGGAGCCGACTCAGTGAGCTGAGGGACATTTCATCACTCTGAATGCCAGGTGTCAGATCTGCTCCCGCCCCACGACCTTCACAGTCCCTCGCTAATCATCCTATAAACCATTTCCTTGTTCTCAAGCTCTTTTCGCCGCTGCTGCCACCAGATTTACCACGGCCTTCCTGTGTCAGTTGTCTCTCATTTCTCACACTCTTTCTCACTCAGTCCTTCAAATACTATAGTTACAGCCGAGGAGACAGGAAGCTATCTGAAATACTGTATATGTACAAATATATGTTAGCTTTTAGTTTTTAAGGGGGTACACAATGTCCAAAATCTCCTCTGTGAGCCAGATTTAGCCCCAGTTCTGCTGCATCTCAAAGTAAAGCATCAGCACCGAACCTCCACGTCACACGGATCCTCGGACAGCCTCTTAAAACTCCCAGTCGTGGTGATTCCGCCCAGACAGCAGCTTTAATCCTTGATTAGTTCTTGACATCTCTCAGTGTACGTTCCGTAGAGTTGGCCTCAATTCACATTTAATTCAATTAAATTTCCGCAAAGGAAGGGATTTCCACAGAATAAAAACTCCTTTAGTGCGATAAAGGTTTTATTTTATCCAGTTTATTGAAAAGAATTAATATATATTAAATTGGATTTTCTATCAAGCCTCATCCTTCTCTCTTGTCATCCTTCCTCCCCTTACCTCGTGGGTCAGGACATTGACTCTCTGCTGCAGGTTGCCATTTTCCGACTGCAGCAGCGCCGTCTCCTTGCTTTCGAAGGAGCAGTAGGAGTTAGTGTCCTCACCGAATTCGCTGATCATGGGGAACTGCAGAAAGGAGACATTGCAGAAAGAGACAGATCAAGATTTATCTTTTTTTAAATTCCATTTTTTGTGCTGTTTTCCATTGTTTTTCTTGGTTTTATGCTGAAATCATTAAAGATTCATCTCAACTTCATATTCTGTTTGTCCCATATACCCAGTTGTGGTGTTTTAGTTAATGTCATACTTAAGCTAGATATTGCCTTGAAACTAATTTCTGAATTTCCACGGCAAGTTGCTCCAATTATATTTTCTAATTTCATCCTAATTAATGCAGGGACAAGGGCTGCCAGCTTTGTTGGTTTGTTTACCAGTTCGTCTGAATGTCTTCAATAAACGCTGCAGAGTGATAAAATGCTTTAAAAAAACGCTTTTGCGATTTTTTGCTTAAAGTTAATCACACAATGTTTTTATGTCAGTCATGGTTGCTCCAGCAGATCCATTTCAACACACCGGCAGTCCAGCAGAGACAACAGCTTCAGTTTATAATTAAATAAGACATAATTTGTCAAAATGTCTGCAATTTACCACATGTTGTATGTTCTGATTATATTAATGTTCCCTTGGTGTTTTTCAAATTATGTAATTAGTGTAATTAGGGTAAATGACAGCAGAAAAGGGTTTCATGTCTCGTATCATCAGCATTGCTAAATGGCTCCCGTCTTTGCTGTACTCTCACATCTTAAGAATGAGTAATATTCTATAATCAAAAACTATAAAGTTGTTTGTATCATATTTACACCCATTTCTGAGACCTATTGTGTCACCAGGGGAAAAACTGAAACCCATTTGCAGTAAATCTGATATTTGTCTTCTGTCCCCTGGTGGAAACCTTTTGTAATACAATAATAACTGTATGGAAACTCTTCATATAAGCAAATTATTTTTGTTCTTTTTCAAAATTTTTAAAAGGCTAAGTAAAGACTTCAGATAAAATATATACTGTATATAATTTTCTGTCTATTGTTTCATGAGTCAGGCAATAGAGTGTCAAAAACTCACAATTGGCTATTTTTTCCCAGTACTTTATGACTTCCCAGCATCAGGCCCTTAGCTCCAAGCCCACTGTAAATTATTAAATGAGGTCACAAATACAGAACCTGCATACAGTTTTATTTAAAAAAAATCTATCAAGACCACATGATACAGCATTTCAAATGGCATCTTAAAGCAAGCTTGTCGTGCACAGGAACCAGGGATGTTTTCATTACTTCTAGTTTTATATCAACTTTTTTTTTTGCACTTCCACACTCTTGTTCTGTCACAAGAGAACAAGAGAGAGAACACGGTCACCGGGCTGAACTCTTTTTCCTGTTTCTTCACTGTACAGTAGCTAAGCTTGACCTCTTACTGGTAAGCATATGCAGTATTTGGATTGTAACCAGAATGATCAGACCTTTCCCACCATGCTTCACAGCTGGTTAAAGGTTTGTGCAGATATTCTGTCCAACTTATCCTCTTAATTCCTAAGTGAAAAATTAGGCATCATGTTTATATTCGATTATATTTTCCTAATTAAAGATCTGCTGAGGAACACCTGATCTTTTTCATTGTGCAAAAAATTAGAAACAGGATGAACAACCACTAAAATAACAACAGTAAAATGCAAGACTCAGACTCTGGTCTCCGGGGGGAACGTCTTGTTCCTTGCTTTTGGCACCAGGTGAGTCTAACTCCAAACTTTGTCGCTGTAAGTGATAACAGCACGATGATGCTGCAGGGGAGTAGAGGAATCGTAATGCCCAACCAAATCTGCTGGAGCAATAATGGCCAAGCAATATTCAAACTGGATCTATTCAAATCTAAGCTGGGGCTTTTAAGGTTCAGGTATTTACTGAGGGAAAACTAAACCTTCTCACTGAATACTGGATTATGGGTTGGATTCACTGTACAAACACACTTGCAGTCATAACTGTTGCCATGACATGAAAGCTCGTGCACACAGAGGCTTTATTTTCTGGACACAATATTATTACTACACAAAATCTTTACATGGAAAATATTTTTTGAAGCTTAAACAGCTAGCGGATGCAGTTCTTTGCTAATGTTATTTTAGGTTTATTTACGCAGCTTTGGTTTAGCATTTTCTGCAGTGGAGTAATACTCATTTACTTCTATGAGTTTCACACTCAAACAGCATTAAATGTTCTGTGAAGCAGCAGCAAGTTTTATCAAACAAACACACAACTTTATAATCAGATCAAGTCAGTGCTTATTTGTCTTTTTGTGGGTTTTGTGCAGAAAAAAGAACTTTTTAAGAAGCAGCTCTCAAAACGCAGGTGGTAAAAATCACAGAAGGGCGGAAGATATTCTACATATTTAAAGAACACAGTAAAGGAATACAAAGTTGGAATAATGAGCCACCAGTGATGAATTCAAATATTGGGAATATGCATGAATAACTGCTTGAGAAACATCTACGTTTATTCTGATTATGCAATTATAGCTGCAGACCGCAGGTTTATGGTTGCATCATGTATCATTTTACATAAAAACTTTACAGTTTGTTTGGCTATTATCATATCAAACTGTGGTCGTTAGCAGAATGCTGTGATGGAAACATAATGGTTATGTAACTCTGTCGTTCAACCTAAATGAACACATTTACATTTAGAGTGGCGACCATAGGCAGTGGAGGGCTTTCTATTTTCTGTGTGAAGTCATTGCATTGCTGATGCAATGTCTACTTGGAGAGCAAACAACCCTTTTCCATTTAGCAGAGCACCTCTCTCTGCTCAGTTTAACCGTAAATGTGGTAAACATGTGCATCCACCCGACCCCACCCCCACCCCCAGGGACACAAGTGCTCTCACTCTGCTGAGCTTCAGAAAGTCAGAACTGGAGAACAGCCGCGCTTCAGCCCATGTTTAGAGAGGCAGGAAGCACTCCCATCTCCATCATTAAACCAGCCACACTCAAGAATCTTGTATCTCGGAAGGTCGGAAGCCTTAAGATCTTTTTTTAAAACTTTGTAGATAAAATGTTCTTGTGAGTTCAAGGGATGTCATAATGATCATGAGGGCCAATGATGCCCGATTGTCTTGAACAGTTGGTGGCTTATTACAGTTCTACATCCTTTGACTCAGAGTATGTATGCATCTGTTAGGACATTTGGATGTACAGATGTTAGCTGACAACCTTGCAGGGGCTGCACTCATCAACATGACGTTTGTTGTGACCATTTCTATTTAACATGATATATGCTCACCGGCCACTTTATCAAGGACTCTTGCTTGTTAACAGAAAAAGTTCATCAGCCAATCACATGGCAGCAACTCAATGCATTTAGGTATGCAGTCATGACCACTTACTTAACTGAGCCTGAGAATGAGGCCCAGCAGCAGAAGACCACACCTGTCAGCTAAGAGCAGGAAACTCAGGCTACAATCCTCACAGACTCACCAGAACTGAAAAAGATTGGTCTGATGAGTCTCTGTTTTTGCTGCAACAATCAGATGGTTTCGTCAGAATTAAGCGGAAACAACATGAAAACATGGATCCATCCTGCCTTGTGTTAACCGTTCAGGCTGCTGCTGGTGGTGTAATGGTGTGGAGGATCATTTCTTGGGACATTTTGGCCTCCTTAGTACCAAACAGATAAGCCGAGTCCTGCTGCTGACCATGTCCATCCTCTCTGAGCCCAGTGGAGCATCTTCTGATGCTGCTTCCATCAGATCACACAGATCAGATCATCTCCAACATGACGATGGGTTCACTGCACTCAGATCTCAGATTCTTATCATGGATGTGCAGCAACTGTGTTATGTCATCATGACAATATGGAGCAAAATCTCTCGGATGGTTTCAACACCTTGTTGAATCTAAGCATCAATTAAAGCATTTCTGAGGGCCAAAGGGGTCAAACATCTTGGCCAATGATTGTATATCATAATAATCCATCCTTGCAAACTTTTCATTTAAAGGTTTGGACAGTCCTTTTCTACTGAATCTCAGCGCTTACATGAACTTTTACACATTCTTCTACATCAGAAAAAAATACTAAATAATAAATAATACATTAAAAGGATGAAAGTATTCCGACTCCAGGCCAAGCACATTTCTCTTTTTGGATAATAAAGTTGGAATTTCCTAAATGATTGGGTGCTGTGCAAAAATGAGAGGTTTGGGGTTAGCAGAAGGTTACGACTGTCTGGTATGAAGATTTCTGTTTTTGATCTCTTTTAGATGCATTAAGGGTAGAATAATGATAAAAATTATAAAACACACACACACACATACAGTATATATATACATGCTGTATCCCCATGTGCACAGGTGTAACAGCTTCTTCTCCAAATGGCCAACATCTGCACCTGCTCTTCCAAAATCAACACCTGTCTCTTTGGGAAAAGGCCCTGAGCAAACCACCGCTTGCGAGAAAGTCAACAGCAGTTTGGCAGCCTGAAGCCTTCGGTAACAGCTGCTCGCTAAAAAGATGCTCAGTTCAGTGTTTCTCTTCCTGACGTGCCAAACAACACTCCCAATAATTAAAACAATCTCTTATAGAAACCAAACAAAGTGCATAACAGTGCCACCAGTAGACCACAAAATAATCTGCTTTTACTTTCTTCAAATTGTCTGCTTACATATTTAAAGTAGGTACAGCAGAATTTTTGTTTCATTAGAAGTTTTTCTTGTCTTATCTTTGCACTCATGGACAGAAAAACAGGCCCTGGGCTAGTCCCACTTGCACTGTTTCAGTAAATTTACTAAAAATGTCTTGCACTTCATGTTGGAATAAAAAGCAGAAGCTGAAGGACTGCATCACGAGTTGTCGCTGTATAATTCCTAGAATAAGCCAAACACAGAGGGAACAATATCCAGGAGTGTATTTTTTCCCTTTAATCCCTCTTTTTTTCTTAATTTCTACAATTCATATCTCCCTTGCTCTTTGCATCATTATCTCTTTTCACTCCCACATTTCTCATTCTCCTTTTTATTTCTTCCAGTACAGTCCTCCACCCATGTAGCTCTTTCTTTCAACTTGTTTCCCCATTTTTCCTCATTTTCTCTCCACCCACGCTCTTCCTTTATGCTCATTTGCCCAACCTGTTCCATCAGCGTGCTGATCCAGCCATTGCTAAGATGCAGATTTCTGCTTCATCTGCATCCTCATTCAACCAAAAAACTCTTGTTTTCACCAACATGCTTGCAGGTCAGGCTATGCAGAAATATTGATGGTGGCAGTTCATTTTCATGGTTGCTGCTGTAAAATGTTTATGCTGTACACTTTGGGTTAAAACATTAAAAATCATTATATTTCAACCGTATTAACCCTGTCAAGAAAATCAATGTGATTTAATACAAGTACAGAGCAGAAATATATGCTCGAATAAACTTTTATTGCATTTTCCAAACACTAACAGCAAAATTGTTTCCAGTATGTTTGTTTTAGACTCAGAGGGAAAATGATGGTGTCTGCTTAAAGGATCTGTGTCGTTGAAATAAATGCAAAATAATGAAAACAGGCTTCCTAAAGAATTAAACAGAGCAGAGTCCTTATTCTCTCCACAAACCCAGTGATGTAAATGTGTGTGTGTGAGGATGGATGTCAGGCATCAAGCACCTTATGTGTGTTTCCATTCCCGAAACCTTTCTCCTGGAATAGAAAACATTTGAGGAAGCTGTGCTCCCACGAAAGGAATCGCAGTCCAAATGAAACCCAGGGGGTATAATTCATGCGGACCACCTAACACACTCCACTCACACGCTACTTTTTGGTTATTTAGAATATTGATTGTGTAGAACTGCAGCTTGGTTTTTGTGTTCCCTCCTTTGTCGTTGTTTTTCCTCAGAATCTTCATTGAAGCTGCTGCAAAATGATTCCACAATGTTGTGAGTCTGGTGGATCTGTTTTTCTCTGAGGGGTCTTTGCTGCATCTCCTCCTACTTCATGCACTTCACACTCCTACTTAGAGGAGGTACAAGGTCCCACAATAGATCCAAGCTTCCATATATAAAATTTTATTTACTGACACTAAAATTGGATCTAGATATAATTATCTTTTTGACAAAAAAATTATGATGACTGATCGAGTCCGTTTTTTATTTGAAGATATAAAGTTCCTCTTGGCTTCAGAATTGTCAAATGTCAGGATTTGCTTTGCTGATTATCATCCAGATGGTTTGTTACACAGAATAATCAGGGAAGTCTTTGCTGGAAACCGTTTAAAATAAAGGCTTTCAAACAGTACTTGGCAGCAGGCGGGAGGAACATGACAGATCAGCACAGTGGAGCCAGTTGGTCAAATCAACCTCTTGCCAAAGCCAGTTTGGGAAAAGAATAATAAATCTTTTCCTCAAGGAAAAGTCCACAGTATCATTTTTTCTCCCTGTGAAGAAACTGATGCTACGAAACACCGATGCTAATCAAAGCTGCTTTTTAAAGGCGGTATAATCACACCTGAAACTCATTCTGCTGTCAGGACAGGATGCCACAAACATATGCGGAGCCTTGGAATATGAACTGTAAAATCTGCTCTGTTTGTGACAGTGAATCAATGGCTTGATGAGAAGCTTTAAGAAGCCCCGGTGTTCACACAAAAGAATATTTTAATAAATATAAATCATTACAGATGTAGTCTGCTGACATGTAATCAGAGTTTTAACATTTTGAGACAGAAAATGATTCTGCTGCCTCAGGAATTCATGGGACCGTTTGCCCTTTTCCTGGCCTGGATCCACAATCTTCTTCTGATTTTAGCAAAGAGCTGCAATCCTCTTAGAATACTGAACAATTTCCATCTATCTTCAGTGACAGCTGGCACACTTTACTGCCTTGTTATCTGCGTTTAGGGGCTTGGCTCATCCGAATAAACTACAAAGAGCTCTGATTTTTGCCCCCAAGTTGCACCTCTGTGATGATGCTGCACAGAAACCAACAATCTACAGCCCCAATAGAAAACTGTGATCTCATAAACCAATATTTTAGTCCAAATAGAACACAGAAAAGTTAAAGAAAGACAATAGTTTTAATTACAGTATAAAATATTAGCTTATCTTAAACTTAGTAGCATCAAAACATCTAAAAAAGTTGGAACACTTTCTGTTTCATGATAAACCAAATATTTCTCATAAACCATCCAGAAACATTAACTATGAAGAAATTCTGTTGCAGATGCAGTTTGCAGCTCAGCTCTGTCTTGAGGAAATATTTAAGGCCTTCCCTGAAGAAGATGGGGTGTGAATGGGGCAGACAAATTGCCCTCTCCATAATGCAGCCTCACACAATCAGACACCGGCTTTTGAACTGAATGCTGAATGAACCCTCTCCTATTTGGTTACAATTCCTCGTTCCCATCTTTTTAAAAATGAGATTTAAACACTTCTGGATCATGTTCAGGCCTCTTCTTTGCATGATATATTAAATTAAACTTGCATTTGAGATAAATAAAGGAAATGTGTTTACAGCAGTGATTTCTGGAAGCGTTCTTAAGGTCATGCAGTAATGCATCATGACCGTTTTATGCAGAACCTGAAGATAAAAAGCATTTCAGTGATGAAACAGACATGTCTTTGGATGTTCTGATGATACTATAAACTGAATTTGAATAGATATTCACATTCACATAATATTAATTCTATCTTGAAGGAAATCGATTCTGATATTGTTTAAATTTTTACATTCATGTTTTTGCAATTTTTGCTGGAGTTGTCTGCTAAAGTTGATACCAGATGGAAATGGGTTTGTAGAACATCAGCAGAAGCTGAAGTGAGACCTCTTCCATCCCAATTACTCAAATTTTCTTGCATGTTTTTCCAACAATGTGGCTTGGTTGAATTTTTACTCACACAAGAAGTAGAGCTTAGCCATGTGCGGCATAGATTTTGCATTCATGTTTTTTTCCTCTTTATTCCAGGTTTAAAGGCCACCTAAGCTGTCTTTTCTTTTATCTTTGCTGAAAATCTCACTGATTCCATAAAAAAACCATAAAGCACTAAAGCAATGTGAACAACTCCCTGCACTTTAAGAGACTCCTGATAAATCACCGAAGCAAACTAGGCTCATCCTCATCTGTAACAGAATCCGTCGCTCTGATACCGACAAGGACAAAAACAACAGCTGAATGTTTGACTTTTAAATCGCTTCACCTTGATCTCATAAATCTTCAGCTTCCTTTTGATGCTGGTGTTCTCTCGCTCCAGGCTGGCCAGCCTCGTTTTGATGTCCTGATAAGCAGTGATAAGAGTAAGGTGGGAGGTTGAGTAGACATCGTCGGGTGGAAGGGGTGAGGATCTCCACACCATGCCGCCGCAGCCATCCTCTTTCAGGCCTCCTGCGTCGCTGCCTCCTCCCAGCAGCCCCAGCTCCCCTCCACCAAACAGAGACTGCATCACTCAGAGCCTCAACCTGAAAGCAGACAGACAGCCGTTCGCTCATTAATTTTTCAATCGCCTGATTGTTTCCATTCAATTAAGTGTACCCTCCAAGAATAAGACAGTTTCATGGTGCTAGCATGAGTCGGTTGTTCATCCTACCACAGCAGTCTTTAAAACATCAAGCAGTGACTCGCATCAAACAAAAAACTAGAACAAAGCCATTTTCAGCTGAGAGCCGTTGGACTCCTGGCATACAGAGTGTGAAATATTCAAAAGCAAAGTGGGTACCAAGAGACGCACAAGAGAAACTGAGGGACACTGTTATTTTAAGTGATACTTAAAGGGGCAATTACCCAGTTAGAAATATTACCATCCTGAGAATGTTTATGAGTTTTGATGACACTTTGCAACCAACACATTATTATTCATCTGTTATGTGTTTCAAACGTTTGCTGAAAAGGCAGCAACAATGCATATGTGCAAAGATGTTGTGGATGCAAAAAGATGCTAATTTTCTGGGTTGATTTGGCTTCTTTGCTTTTATAAATGTCATGTTGTAGCTTTGTTAATAGTTAGCTCTGCTTTCTGCTGTTTTTAGTAGAACTTGCCCCTCTTGTGAATTCTGTGTTTACTTCCTGTATGTTTTTCACACCTGGGTTTCTGCAACTGATTGCCACATCCACTTTTTAGCTGATTTTAATCTCTTTACTATAAATAGTACTAGGTTCCTTTGTGTATTTTTTTTTTTTTTTTTGCGCTGAACTCTACAAACACCCCCAAATTTTTAAATGTCACCAGAGGATCATCTGTTTAAGTGCGATTAAAGACTGAGAGTTCTATATTTGTCTCACTGCAGAGGGTGTCCTCTGCTTTGGGCGTTTCTTAGACATTAGACTGTGTGGTTCTAAATTAGTTGTTCATGAATTACTGAATAAAAACTCAGGGTTTAGGGGATAAAAAAATGGGTCTTAACAACTTAGTCCTGCTTTTTTTTTTAACAATTCTGATTTTTTTTGTTTAGATCTAATTTATTAATGAGGTAGTTCACAATATAATTTAAATACAACCAAAATCAGATTTCAGTGTTTACGGTCCTGAAGTAACATGCATTCGCAAAAGATGACAAAAATTCACAAGCATCTCATTGTGTTTATGTGTCCCGCCTCGTCCAGCACAGAATGGTGTAAGAAATAAAGTGAAATCCCTCATTCAGACTAAATATAAGCTGATATAGTTCACACAGGAGCAAAAACGCTATTTTTTCTGCAGTGGAATTAGTCTAATATGAGGCCAGTCTTATAAAAACCTACATCTTAAGAACAGTTGACAACCAATAATATAGAAACCTAACCATGTATCTTTATGCACTTTACCAAGTATCACTGACAGCTAATAAGGAAAACAGAAAGCAGCTGGAGAATACTCAGCTGGATGGGACTCAAGCTTTTTCTTGCATGACAGAATGTGGTGTAACGACACATCATTAAACTTTAATAGTTTTGCAATATTACGTCAGTTTCACAAAATACACAAAGGGCGTAATTTTTTGGAGGCTTTAGTTTTACATTTACTTCAGTCATATGTTAAAGTTTCACATAGTGAATGACGCATTTTTTAAAGGCCGATGTATTGTTTTTGGCCTAGAAAGTGTTTGTCATTTTAACACTGATACTTCGGAGCTCGTCTGCTTTGCTTTTCAGGTAGCAAACATTACCTAGAATTGGTCTTTGTGGCTTTCTGGCTGCAGATACAAAACAATTAGAAAAACAATACTTCTGCAGATAGAAGAAAAACTCAAGGACAGTTTAAAAAAGGACTTCAAAATCATTAAAAAGAGACAGGAACCAATTTTGAATCGATTTCAAATGATCAGAAAGGGATCTAAAATGACCATGAAATACAGAGAAACAAAAAGAGACCACAAAAAGTCAAAGCATCAAATGGACAGCAAACTGCACAGACTCGTAGGATCTCTGCCAGGTTGTCTTGCACCTATGTAGCAGGAATGGTGATGTTAGCATTTAAATATATGCCGCATAATCCATCCCCTAGAGTTATGCTAACTCAGCAATGGAAGTCACCAACGTGATAATCCAGGAAAATAAATGACTGCAACAACACAGCCTACCATCTTATTTATGAAACATCTAAAATATCAGGCTTTATGTGCTTTTACTGACGTCATTGCCTTGCTTAAAGATGCAAATGCAAGCACTCACACAAACACACACACTGATTCCAAGTGTAGCCTCTTTCATGCTAGTCAGAACTGGATTTTGGGTAACGTGTGCGACTTCCACACTTAAGCAGATTATTCCTAAACCTATATTGATTTTAAAAAACCAAACTGAAAGTCAACATATTTAATTTCAAGCTCCGATTTTTGCTCCCCTTTGGGCGCATGATCAACCACTGCTTGCACTGTAGCTGATATATTAATCAGTCTGATTTAAATATGAGTCGGGCTCTTGTTCCATTTCACAGTACTTAAAAAACACGAGCTTTGACAGCCTAGTCTCCTTGAGTGGCATGATGAATGGGCTGGCTAGTTAGCTGATCACGCTACATTTCAGCTAACCAGGCTTGGCCTCCCGCTCCCTTGCCCCAAAGACTCAGGGCATAGCTGTCAAAACAGATAAATGGCACCTGTGATGCCACTGCCCAGTTTTAATTCAGCCACAGTGGAGACATGTGCAACAAAGTCATTTCCGATGAGGCGAAGCGTACTGAGAGCTGCTTGATTTACAGCTACTAAGAGAGTTACACAACAGCTAGTTGATTTGATGTATGCTGGAATGGATGCTGTCCTGACTCCCAGCGTTGCCTTGTGAGTCAGTGATTGCCTACTGAGCTATTTTCATCTGCCCCCTTCCTCCACTGTGCTATTTTCCTTGCATTTCGAGAGTGAGGGGAATGAAACCTCGGCCAATCTGCAGCTCTCTTCTGCGCTGGTCTGAGAAGATGATCCATCAGCACTCCCACGAGCACATGCGCACACACGTACACATACGTACATACTGTGCATACAGTGCCAAAAAAGCCAGAGACTAAAATACACGTGCGGATAAAAACGCCCATTTGATGAAACAGACTGCACACAGGCCGGCTGTGTCAGTCACTTGTTAACCGCCTGAAGACTGGTGTTTACGCTGGGAGGAATATGCAAGTGCCATTTCAAAATCAGACAGAAAATCAAAGCGTGGAAAAGATGACGAGATGAAAGACATGACAGTAATGACAGTAATCGTACTTTTGGCAGACTGTCAGAAAAACATGAGAACCATCGACAACATCAGCTCTAGATGATGAATAGTACAAGTCAATATTTCTTTCCTTTAACCATGACAGGAATGTTTTTATAAACTTTAAACTGCATATATGAACTTTCTAAATTTAAATGGATAACGTGTAACTTCTGACCCAAACATCAGCTTAATATGAGTCATGATGGATGATTTCTGGGCTGAATACAGTGTTTGATGTGTGGTGGCGCTCCAAAGGGGCTTCCCTTGTCAAAAAACGATTCATTTTAACAACGATTCGATTCATATCACGGTTTGTGGTTCCAATACGATTCGTGAACGATACTAGTTAATTTAGAACGATACAATCCGAAATTATTCAGTGACTTGAAATCGATTCAGTATATCTATCAACAACTGTCATCAAAAGTTGAACCAGTGTGATTGTCATAAATACCTGGATGCTGGACAGTGCAGGGAAGTTTCTTAGTAAGAAGATTCTTAGATTCTAGTAAGGAATCAAGTATAAATTAAAAATATGGGTATAAACAAAACAAGAAATAATAATAATAATAATAATAATAATAGCAAATGTGTTTACAACTTTTTTGTTTTTATTAAGTTCACCTCTCAAAGTTGAATCATCAGGGGCTAAACCTTTTGTGGCATTATTTTCAATATTTAAACACATTTATTTAACGAAAGTACAGTTAGTGCAAACAATATTTCAATAACCTACTACTTCCACTATTTTCTCAACATGAAAAAGTGCAAAAATAAAATCATCCGTGCTTTGATCGAAAGTATTTCTCAATATCGATAGAATCGATTAAATACATTTTATTACTTTAATAGATGGGTAAATATCGATATTACCACCAGCTTGCAGAGCAGTTATAAGTCTTTTGATGCAAAGTTTGAATTTGTCTTCCAGCTGCTTCTCATATGTGGCTGTGTTTTTGTCTTCTCTCTGAAACACACATTGTGACACAGAAAGATGAACTGCTTAATCAGCTCTAACAATTCCACCTGTTTTTTGTTTATCAATTTTTAAATTGATTTAATTATTACAAAGGTTATATCAACTTTGATTATCCTTTGTAAGGCAACAAATATTCAGAAGAAAAAGCCCAGTTAATAATCAAGTTTAAAGTGAGAACATTTATTCTGACTGAATAGTGGGTTACCAGATAATATCAGGCACCTAGCATGTAATGGAGGGTTACAAAAAAAGAACTGTGAGCTGATATTAAAATAATATGCTTTTATTTGGCATTAAATGAATAACAAAATATTAACCACACAACACCTTTCAGCAGGTAATTGACTTCTCATACCTTTTATTTGTTATTCCTCTGACATTTTTATGAAACCCCATGCAAAGATCCCTACAGGCATGAACACGTGCATCATATGCTACAATAACCCGCAGGAAGATCACTTGTGTCAGACTTTGTTAAAGATCCGATTCTTTTTCTCCTCATGTTATATGAAGGACCAGAAGTCTGCGAGATAAATGGTGTTGGCTCGCTGGCAGTGTCTGTGAGGACTTGGATGGGGTCATAAGTGCTCAGGTGGAACACTGACTTTCCAATTAAAGCTCACACATCTGTTGTGTGAACAGTTCAGTTCACTGCATCTTTGGTCTTAAAATGATCCCTATAAAACAATGATGCATCAAATGAGCTGGAGACAAAAGAGCTAATTTATGCTTAAATATGACTTGCATTTATTTTCTTTAGGGAAAGTACTGAGAACATCTTTGCTAACACTGACCATATATTTAAAAAATATGAGTATATGATTAAATTCCATATATAAACCACATAATAATGTCTGCTGTGACATTGAGCTGCCCCGGAATGAAAAAAAGGGTTTGCAGGGTGCAGTTACATGACAAAGGCCACTCAGATAAATATCCAGCATTCCCATCATGCTGTTGGAAGTCAAATTCCTGTCAGTAACTATTTTTCCAACTTTGGAAGAAAATAAATGATGCTCAACCAGTATTTTGTCCAATATTAAACAGTTTCTGCCTGGCGTGTAATTCAGACGTCATGGTTGAATAACCTTTTCTGATACTCAGACCAGGACATCTGACTTCTTGTTAGTATGTTTTTTGAAGTTTTCCAAGTTCTCGGTTCCTATTAAATGCAAGATAAAGAGTGTCGACAGCAGGGCTGTGAGACCGGCCATTTACATACAGTTTAGTGCGTCTCAACAATTCTTACGAACATGTGTTAGCTGTTACATGGGGGTAAAATATGAAAAGGACTGAAACTTAGGAGCTTCTTACTGTTGTTTCTAGTTGCTGGTTGTTGTTCTGAATAGAAAAGAACTTAATTAAATCTTGTAGAGAAAGTCCATGTTGAAAAATTACCCAGAATCCTTCAATCTGAAGGTATTAAGTTACGCTAGTAAATTTGTACACCAGAGTAAAAATCAGACAGAAATTGGCAAAATTTGGCATCATTTGCAGCCAGTGTATCTGAATTTCAACCATGACCGTTCTGTAATGAAACCAAAGAAATATTTTTGTTCTGAACCCAACCAGGTAGTGAGAAAAAAGTAAGAAGTGCATTGCAACCTAAAAGACACAATTTCCTTTTTTCTATTGCTTTTCATGGAGGATTATACAGTATCCCTACTGCATGCACCACCTCCCCACTAGAGCATCCATCTTGTCTAAACAAAGGACAAAATGGCACAAGACAAGAGAATTAAAACTTCCTGATGCAGCAAAAGGAGTTGCTGAAAACTTAATATAAGTTTACAAAAGGTCTGTTTTAAAATACATAAAACTAAAAAGTATAAAAAGAGTATTTTATTTTATAATACTGGATGAATGTACAAGAGAGATAAATTAAACCCTGGTAGTGTTGTATTTCCATAAATACTAATTAATGTTTAAGCCTGAACATATTCAATAACTGTTAACTAAGAATTTAACATTATAAATAAGTTATGCAAGAACAATTTTAGGCTATAGACCATAAAGAACCTAAATATACTCTGTTTATACATGTGATTAATTTACATATAAATGAACACATCTGTGCTCTTCAGCTCGTGTCGCTTGTTCATTTGCTGCAGCTCTCGGGCTCCCTGCAGACCTTAGCATGACGGTGAATGATTCACCCCAAACCACCCCCTGCTTCATTACAGAGATTATCTTGAAAAGTAATACATTACCTGGAACCCTCATGACAGTACCTGGTCCTCTGAGACTGCCACTCTGCGTGTTGCCGTCTAATCCTGCTCTCTTTTGTTTTTGTACAGAGACCGAAGCACCCCTCCATCTGTGCTGATGTGTTTGGTACTGAACGGGCCACAGGCCGCTGCTGTGTTGAGAGGAGATGGAAAGTCTAAAGAGCCTTGAACTGCGTGATGAACTGCGTGGGTAGCGTGTGCTCTTTACAGGTGAGTCTCGAGTTCCCTGTGGTCACTTTTAGAAAAGCTGCCATAGCTTTGGCTAAGCCGGAGTTGTTGACATTTTCTTTTTTCATGGATCAAGTCTAAATCGCATGAGGTCACGGTCATACTGACTAGCAATAAACATGGTTTAATAAACAAAGAAAGAGATTGCAGGGGTATACTTGCTTTCACAGGATGATTAGGTTGCATGCAAGAAAATGTTGGTTTGAAACCCAGCCTCCAAATAGTACGACAGCAGCTCAAGTCGCCTACGGGATACTATTTCATCCCGCTAATGTGTCATAATGTTGACGATTAAACACATTTAATGCTTGAAGAGAGAAACACTGGAGGATTAAACACTGATTTTACTATTACAATGTTAGAAACTCAGAGAAATATGTTACATATGACCTCAGTGTAAGCAACGAAGCTGCATTCATCCTGATCTTACTGCAAAACTTGAAACAGTCGCATAAAGTTACCAGCAGAAATTAATCATTTCTAGTTATAAAGAAACAAAAATTCTTGTTACACCATCTCTCTGTGTCGATCTCCATCCTCATGTTTACAAGGCGGTCTGGCTGCACGGCCCTCCCAGTGAGCGATGGCACACGAAAAGTTCACCTGAAGACAACCGGGATCCTCTAAAGAATCTGATGCAAGGACGCACATGTCATTATATGATCATGCAGCCTTCTGGATCAATATAAATGTAAACAATGGTTAATGGTCTGTCTTTAATGGTTTTGATCAGTTTACAGTGAATTTTCTATCAGCAGTACTATCACCTAGTATCTAACAGACTACCAGTTTAGTGATAACATTAATCAGGAAACATATCAGCCTGTGTGTTGGAGTAAAAGCAGGGCAGACCATCCCTCATGTCCACAAGATAATTAAACCAAGAGCAGCCATTAAACATCAGGTTTTAAAATGAATTTCTGTCACACTGAAGAAAGATCTGAGAACATTTATCTTTCTCTATATGTGATGATTGTTCAACACAGTCCCTTAGAAAGCTCTTATTTAAACAAATAACATACATTAGGTTGGCAATTTCTGTTACAATTCATAGAATATTAATAAAATATTTATTGAATGTAGGATTAAATTTGAATACCATATAAAATAACAAATAGATTAAACCAAACTAAATGTGATGTCCTACTGTAAATATGAGCATATAGCTACATCAATACCCTGTTGATGAAAAGGAATAAAGCACTTTTCCATCTAATACCATTTATCTAGATTAATAAAACAAATGTGTTGCCTTTAAAATGTATTTCTATTTATTCACACTTTCAGTAAAATATGAAAACTGAGCATAATCGAACAATATGTTGTAGATAGTATGTTTAGAAACCAATGTAATAGTGACAATGCTTGTTGAATCTACTGTATATTACCGTATATGCTCCAATATGGCTGAATGACTGCAAATTCTCAGCAGGGAACCTGGTTAATCAGAGCAAGTTTAATCCATTTACAAAGATTCATAATCCAATCGTAAGCCAGAGCTGGTTATTTGTGCCCAGTAAATACAGCAGCTCATATTTTTAATCCTCCTGGGATTGATTTAAAAGCTGCTCATCCTCTCAAAATGTCACTGCTAACACAAGTCTGATGATTTTATTTTGTAGTTTTAAAGTTTACATCGTAAAACCCTTGGATTCCTATTTACTTTTTTTTTTATTTATTTTTTTTTTAGCACAAATTGGTTTAGAAGGGATTTTGGCAACAGAAAAAAAAAATTCGTCTATAACTCATATCCTGGGTTTCTGATCACAGTCCAAAACCACGTATGCTGGGTTAACTTGTGAATCGAAATGTACCGTAGGTATATTTATGACAGTTGGACACATTCACACTCTAGTTCGCTTGAAAACTAGAGGTTTTTGCAAGTGAACTTGTTGCGATTCGCTTGTAGTGCAAAGCAAACAGACCAACTAAAAAGAACCGAAGAGAAGACGTGACATTGGACGGATGAAAGAAAGACCTCATGCTGCCTCTGCTGCTGCTCGGACTGGACGGATTCTGCATGAGGTTTGAACACTAAAGTTAAAACCTCAAGACTGAGTAAATTTATTGTTGCTCCATTTCTTGCTGGCAGTGAACGAGCTGTTTTCGGACCTGGCCAACTGATGAGCCAGATTTTTTTTTCTTCTTTCTTCTGGGTCGTTTCAGAGAAAAGGTGAGCAGGTGTTGTAACCGCGTGTTGTATGAATCTGTATGCACAAGCTTGTCTCTGTATTTCAGTGCATAAACATGGGAATGCAGTAGGAATCTCACCATCGGGGTCAAGCCTGGGTTTGGGGGTGATAACAAAAGCAGCATCAAAGAGGAAACTGGGAAGATGGTCCCCACAAAGCATGAGTTTAATGCTGGATTTTCTCCAGCCAACCTTCCTTTTTTCCCATCGCTTCCTCTTTCTTCCCCTGAGCTTAGACTATATATCACTGATTCTATCTCTGGTTCACCCACCCTCTAATCTCACTTATACCTTCTCCTTTCTTTCCTCCCATCCTTTTCCCTCCTCTCTTCTCTGTCTGGCAACGTCGGGCTATTCTCAGTGTTGCCCTGCGATCCCCACAGGCTGGACATTTGGCACCTCTGACTCAGACAGTATGTCTATGAATGGTGAGTCCAGGGCAGAGAGATTTTCCTTTCTGCTCTTTCTGCTCTTCTGCCAAATGTTCCAATGATGCACAGCTTCGGCACACACTGAGAACCTATTAACATGCCAGCAGGTAAGATTGTGTGGTTAGTTTGTGATTATGGATGCAGACATGAGGACATGCACATCAATGAGTGTGGAAATGAGGCAGGGTAAACTGAACCTGTGTTTTATGTGTCAGTCCAAGGACAAAGCAGAAGCAAGCCCAGTGCTGTGTGTTTCACACAGAGATTGTCATAAAACAGTGCATCATTACCTACTGACTCAGTAAGAGTAGGCAACAACAGCGCCACTAAATAGAAAAATGTGCTAAGGCAACAGCTAATTCTATCAGCTTTGGCATGATAGTATCCAAGGTAGACTATTTAGTTGGTTCTCTCCAATGATTGCCAGCCTCTCTGTGCAAATCCCCAGCCGACCCGTACTGCCAGACGAGACAGCGTCTAATCCAGGAGTCACCAGCCTAGAGAAGCTAGTCGTTGGCCTCGCCAATCCTAATGTTCATCTGGGATAACAAACAATCCGGTGTGGAGCTGTGTTACATTCAGGGACTATCAATCAAGGTAGTTTGAGTACTGGCACTATCATTTGCCAGCTGCTGAGATACAGGTGTAGGCTGATCATTAATCACATCAGTTGCTGGCTTTGGGATGAATGTAGCCTCCTGCAACAACTGCAGGCACTGTCGGGTGCTAAATAATCCTATTTTTAGCACTTTTACTGCCATTTACAGTTCCAGTGTATATTTACACACTATGACCATCATTAAAAAAAACTTTAATCTCACCATGTCCAGTATGGACCAAGAGACAGTTCCAAGAAACAGGTCTGACAAGCTATGTAATGTATTTTCCTGTATGTTGTGTTGTTTACGTTTTATTTCTTTCACTGTTACTGAATCATCGTGCTTTTATGATGTATTACAGAGACTAATGGAGTTACTTTTAAAGCGCACCTTAAAGCCCCTGGGTTTTCTTCGTCCTCTAAAGGCCCATTTATGCTTGACAACGAAGACGGAAACGCTGACACACAGATTCGTCCACATCCTGCATCAGGTATTTGCGTAATTTGGTGCGTTTTTAGGCTCTTTGCACACCTGTCACTCCACGCAGAAAACTGAGTTATATCACCAGAGCAAAAACAAACCAAAGAAGAAGAAAAGACAAACAGGAAGGGAAAAGGCGAGGACAAAAACTGATTGTGCAAACTTTTGTACTAACATTATACTAGTGTTCATGGCATGTTGGTTGGTTAGAAACAAATTACCAGTGTTGCATTACTGCGGCAAAAGTGTGTGAAACCGATGTAGGATTGAAGGGTTAACTATAAACTCAGCAATGCCCCCTAGTGGAGATTGACCATAGCAACATGAAAGATGCATGGTAGCATGAGGACATTGAAACAGACATCCCTATTTATGTGTTAAAGGGAGCCGAAATGGTCCTTTAATGATCAATAATGATTAATAATCACCATGTACATATCTGAAACTGGCGAAAAAAAACAATTACAAACTTCCTCGCCTCCACTGGAACACATGCTACCTACAAAACTCACCATCTTTAGGACAAAGCTGGCATTTGAAAGAATGTTTCCACTTTGGTTGTGGGAGATTACTTCCTCTCTGATATTGATTCAGATTGAGATACAACTGTCCAGGGACCTCAGTCCATAAGTGAGGATCTAAGTTGATATAAATATAATTGTTGGAACAATCATATTTGTTGCCTTAGGATGTTACAGTGCGTTTAAAGAAATTAGCTGAACAAGCAGCTGTGTGTCAAGTCTCCTCAGGATAGAGCTGTGGGCGAAGCTTTGTGATAGCTGTCAAAGCTTAGACAAATGGTAAACACTGGAATTGCTTTAACCTACTTAAGGTACCGGAGGGAGATGGAAAACATGCAGGATGATACTGTGAATGCAGTCGTGCAGCACAAAAAAGAAAGGATCCGACAGATGTTTCAAAAACTTTTGTCTCTTACTTCTATTTCTGGACAGTTTCTAAACCAATTAAAGATTATAAATAACCTGAAATCCCACTTTTTTTAAAAATTGCTGAATAAGGGAAATTAAACTCAGCCAGATGTGATCAAACCAAGCCATCTGGTACTGATTCCATCTCAAGCCAAAAAATATGAAGAAGTCCTACTCGTGTCAGGAACCTTGAGAAACTGTCAATCTCACCTGCCTGCATGTGCGGATGCACCCGTCATCCCATATTTTTGCCTCTGAAATCTGATCATTGTCATTAAGGAATTAGCTACTGATACATACAACTAATATGATCCATGAGAAATGATAATTATCAAAAATACAAATAGGATAATTGTGTCAATAGTTCAGAATCAGAATCAGAATGAGATTTATTGCCAAGTAATTTTCATTACAAGGAATTTGTTGTGATTTGACGGTGCCTACATAAATATAAATATGAATATATACATAAATATAAATATGA